>RJWJ010009262.1:0-44018 GCA_004363605.1 Indri indri
TTTTTTTTTTTTTTTTTTTTTGAGACAGAGTCTCACTCTCTTGCCTGGGGCGAGTGCCGTGGCGTCAGCCTAGCTCACAGCAACCTCAAACTCCTGGGCTCAAGTGATCCTTCTGCCTCAGCCTCCCGAGTAGCTGGGACTACAGGCATGCGCCACCATGCCCGGCTAATTTTTTCTATATATATTTTTAGCTGTCCAGTTAATTTTCTTTCTATTTTTTTTTGGTAGAGACAGGGTCTCGCTCTTGCTCAGGCTGGTCTCGAACTCCTGAGCTCAGAATGATCCGCCCGCCTCGGCCTCCCAGAGTGCTAGGATTACAGGCGTGAGCCACCGCGCCCGGCTGAAAGATGACTTCTTTTAAAATTTCCTTTAATGTTTAATAGTTGATGTCCAGGAAGTGTTGAGTAAATATTAACTGACAAATATTTATCAGATGCTGCCAAGTACTGTCCTACTCCATTCGCAGATGTTAAACAGTGGGCACAACATATGAGCAATTCCAATGAAACGAAAAATAATAGGCTGTATATATAATTTAACTTAACAAAATTATCTTCTTTTTAAATTTAGTGTAAGGAACAATTTAAAAAGTATTTTTTGGCCCTGTCTTTTTTGTTCCAGTAATTAGAGTGTTCGCGTGTGAATACTAAGTCTGACTTCCCTTCCTCCCCTAGAACCACTTTGGTGATCTGGATGGTGGCCACTACACTGCTTTCTGCAAGAACTCACGCACCCAGGCCTGGTACAGCTTTGATGACACACGAGTCAGTGAGATTCCAGATACTTCAGTTCAAACCGCTACAGCATATCTCCTGTTCTATAGCTGCCAGCCATTTTCTATACCTATACAAAAATGCAAGAGCTAGGAAAATGGTGTTTCCTCAGCACTGCAAAACAAGCAATCAGAAACTGGTAATAAAGTTTTGCGTTGTCATTAAACTCTTACAACTTACTTGCATCACTAACATTTTTAAGTCTTTCTAACATATAGTGCAACCTTTTATAAGGTAAGTTTATAGCAAAAAAGATTGAAAAAGGCAGTGTGAAGACAGTAAAATACTAATGGATAAAGGCCTTCAAAGCATGTAGATTACATATTGAGTTCAAGTTTCAAAATTCAATGTTTATTAGTGTGGGTTTCTATCATAAAATATCTCATAATTATATATATTCAACAAATTATTTTCCAAAGATACTTCATGGAGTTAAACAAAAACAATTTTTGTTCAAATGGATCTGTGAACTTAAGAATGTGATCTGAAAATTTTTAATTGATACAATAATTTAGTCAAGATGTTGTCTTAGACTAATTGTAAAACATGAAAAGTTGACAAGACAACTTCACAATTCAAAACCCATCCTTTAATCTTCTCCCTGAGAACCTGCTAGTGGTGACATCTTTCAGAAGCATTTTAGCATTATTTTATATGGAGTGTTTATTGACTTCGTATACAGCAGCTGAGTCCCTGAGGTAAATGATAAATTCCAAGCTCCTTGATCTCTTTTAATATATCACTCTATACAGATGTGGTTCATGCTGTACATAATACATAATTCACTTTGCTATCCCTTTTACTGTAAGAATTAATATTCTTAATTCTGAAGAATCTTTGAGGACTTTGCTACTCTGAAAAGAATGAATCTGGGTATTAAGTTGTATCTTTGACTTCCAACTCTGAGAATCAGAAGTTGCTATACGGAGTTCTGGTGTCAAGTTGAAGGAACAACGGAATTGAGTCCTGAGTCAGCAGGATAAGTGCACTAAATTTAAAATCAATCGGGTGGGATAAAGTGTGTGTGTGTGTGTGTGTGTGTGTGTGTGTGTGTGTGTGTGTGTGTATAAAAATCTATGGTTCTACTGTCCTATGTTTGATAATACAGTATTAAAGATTTTAATGTAGGTATAAATGAAATTCTCATTTTAAAAGAATTAAAGAAAGTTTCCATTTATTTTTTAGAATAAAGACTTAGTGCACAAATACAGCCCAAAGCCAACAGAAAAATAGCTTTGCCCTGTCATTTCCCTAAGAAAGCACTGCAGTTACTCAGAATAGGCCCAAAAAAAAAAAAAAAAAAAAAAAAAAAAAAAAAAAAAAAAAAAAAAAAAAAAAAGCAATCCTCTGAGTTCTAGGCTTCACAAAAGGACCACATGTTAAACCATGTACATCGATTTGATGTGCAAGTGTGCAATAATTATGTACACATACATGCCTATCTATCTGCTTTACATCATTCTGGAGTATTTGTTGTACATCAAGCTGGGATTTAGAAATGTAAAAAGGCCATAACAGTGAAAAGGGAAAAAAAGGGATACAATGGTTTTGAGATTAGTAGAATAATAATGCTTAGCTAGTTTATTATTTTAACTTTGGAGCAGACTAAAAAAGTTGTTTTGAAATAAATGGTACCTGTAAGGGATGCTTACTGCAATACTTGTTAAATGTTATTTGTCAGTATTGGATAATAGCACTGACCCGAAGTATATGGTACTAGTAACACAGCTCCCACTGTCCTAGGATTCCTCTAAGTGGCCGGCTACAGCTATCCATTGTCTTTATAAGCATTTCAAGAGTTGTGTTGCTGAGACTTTTAAAAGATAACTAGCTTATAACCTATGTCTCTTTATGTGGCTACATCAGTTGCTCGTGGTCCCAATGAAGTATAAAAAAGGATGTAAGCAGCTGAAGATTTCACAGACGAAACGGAGATATCGGAAACTTCATGATCATCAAACTTAAACCACCGCTGTCTTGCTGCGTTTTTACAGTAGGCAGTGTAGTGGCCTCCATCCAGCCCGCCGTAGTGATTCTGTGCCAAACAAGACAGAAAATCAATTCAGCTTAAAGCTTTGAAACTGATATATATTTTAAATAACAATTTATGTTGTTCTTACTCTGGGAAAACTCCTGGTGGTTTTGTTAGTTTGCTTTGAAACAAGAAGTCTTTAGTTCAAGGAGATACTTACTGAAACAGAAAACAAGTTATATTTCTTCAAATTGTTCTTTGGACCAATGACATATTGTGACAAGTCAAGATTTTCTAACGGAAAGTCCACAGATGTCTGTAATTTTTGCTTCCACCTGCCATCATAGGAGAAACTGCAGAAGAAAATATTACAATTATTCTGATGGAGAAAGACATCCAAACAAACCCTCACTCGTTCATTAACATCCAGATTTTTAGCCTGGACCACAAAATCCATTAAGTACAAAGACTGAGAATTTTAGTAGTGGAGGACCCTGTTAAGGACATTTAGCTTCATTTCCATTATATGAATGAGGAAACTGAGGCACAGACACATTAAATGACATGCCCATGGTCAAACAGCTAGAATGGCAGCAACCAGTCTGGTTCCCTGATCCCTATGCCAGCTACAACTGTTAGATGAGTCTTCTACAAAGGGAAAACCCACGTTTATAATGTTAGTCACTGCAAAAGCACAGAGGAAAGACTAAGGAGAGCTGCTCTAGATTTAAGCTTGTGCTTCTGGGAAACGAGAGCCAGAAATTGTCAGTAGGTAGATGAATGACTGAAATAACAGTATTCCATTCTGTCATACACTGCTCCTCACACCAAAATAATAGTACTTTGGTTGGTGTAATATGATTATTTCGGAATTATTTTTAAAAATCTGAATTCTGAACTATACATATTTTTGGATATCCTCTAAGAATAATATTCACCATTAAAAATTTTAACAGAACAAATGTTTATAGAATGTTTATCTATTCCTCCACAATCCTCAAGAGTAACAAAGACAACAGAAAGAATAACCTTTTGTTAGAAAAAATTTACATGAGAGATTTGAACATGTCAATGTTGAAATTAACGTTAACTAAGAATCTGCAATAATACAGGGTAAAACAAATTTCAAGTAAAACAGGAATGCTTTCTTTGAAACAAAAATTATAGTTCAATAAAAAGGTGAAGCTTCCTTTAAAAATTTTTCAAAAAATCGATGCAGAGTCATCAGTACACAGAAGCATTACATAAGGACAAAAAAATCATAGCAAAAGATTTGGTGTTTTACAACTCTTGCCATTATTCCTTCTACTACAAGACCAGATCTTTTTCGTCAATTGGAAAAATCTGGACAAAAACTATGCCTACAAGGGCACCATTAACATATTTTATCTTTAAAATTATACTTCAAAAAAATCATAAATTTCATTTTCGATACATAAATTTGTTTGCTTAGTTTGCTGTTTTGCATGTTACATTTGTGTTAGAATTACACTGTAAGGCATTTTATATATATTCACTTGATGTTTTGCAATGATTTACGATTTTTATATCTGAAATGCAATTATTTAGTTTCACTTTTTTTTTTTAAGAAACTGAATCACAAGGAATTACAAGTAGTAGTGGTATTGTTATTTTGCTCTGGTATTGAAAACACTAAGGTCAACTAATAGAGTCTCATCATTTCTGTCTTATTTCCCCAGAGCTACCCTAACCAGATAATCTTCCTGTATTATGTACCCTTAGCAGGTAGTACAATAAGTGTCAATCACACAAGACTTAGAATTCCTTGATCTAAATTTTACTGAACAGGAAGAAAAATTTTCCCCTTTACCGTTTCAGATGCACTAAAAGCACAGGTGGCAACTTCCAGATTTCTATCTTTTTTAGAGAATCCCGTCGAGCTCTGCAATGACTGCAGTAAAATCTGTTGTTATCTGTGAGTTTTTCTTCTTTGGAAAATAATCTAAGGCAATCCTAGCAAAAAAACAAGTAGCAGATACTCATAAACTCATTTCTTCAACACAGTATCAGAGAGAACCTATTCAACGAGTCACTGCAGACACTACGGATACGAAAGTAAACTACTTCCTGCCCTTACGAAGTTTATGATGTACTGAGGATGTAGACAAGTGCACAGTTATAACGCAGAGTGTGGTGAGTGAGTACTACCTACGGAGGAGGGAAGAAGTTCTGTGTCTCATGACAGCACACAGGAAAGACCCCCAACCTGGACCTGGTGGATCAGGGAAGACTTGCTGGAAGAAATGACATTCTGCAGGAAGCTAAGACTAAAGGTATCAGACATGCTAGTATAAAAATCACATTGTTGATGTGTGAAAAACAGGATTATGTATTTGATATCTCCATGTAAAGCAAATGCTTATAAAAAGCAGACCTAAGTTAAAGTCAACATACAACTTTCAAAATTAACTTTTAAGTCGTCTTAAAAATACAAACTTTCAAAAACATTACTTATCAACTCTGGAAGAATATAATAGACATCTGAAAAAGAAAATCTTCTAATTCTTTCTAATCTACGAAGGCCTAATTAAAACAATTAATGTCAGTTTTACTTATAAAATGTTTATGGGGTAAAGACCAGAAACTCCTGAGTAAAGTACCTCTCTGTATCCATACACACTGCACTGTTATCCAACAAACCATTTTCTATCTTAAACTTACCTGTAATGTACATTTACTTGTGGATGCTAGTGGTAGAGACAAATACATGAAGGCCTCAAATGTCCTAGACTTTTTGTGACAGGTGAGGCACTGTACTGTGGATTTGAATTGACCCTGGAAAAGTGCAACAATAATAGATTCATTGAGCTGCTTGTGTTTCTGCCAAGCATGTTCTGCAGCTTTAAAGTCATCGAGATGATCATTATTTTCTTCTTTATGTCTCTTCCGATTATCAGCCTGGAAGTAAGATTGTTTAAACTCTATATTAATAACATTTAAATACAAATTAAAAGAATAAAATTAAATACACACACTTTGCAGACTGAGAAACGCTTGCGGTTCTCATAAAGCAGCTCTCATCTCATCGAGTGCTGCAAAAAAAATAATTCTGGCCAAAACCCATTTTATCAAGAGTGCAACTTGTTGGAATTTAATACATTTTTATTTTAAAAGCTGAAGTGTTTAGTTTAGAAAGGAAGATATCCCACAGATAGCTGGGAATTAGGGCCCCAACTAGACAGATGAAATTTCATTGCCCTAGCCTCAAGAACGGATATATATACACACATACGTACACATACGTGTATACATATTCATGTGTATGTGTGTAAATATGCTCACTGGTAAGAATGGTGATCCCAGAGATATCTGAAAGAGAGATGACAGCCTGGTGCTAAAAAGAAGCAGCAGTACACAAATGGAGGGTAGTCATTTATGTACAGATACGTCTCAATAATAACTATTCACATGAGTCATTTGGTTACATGGAGTAATTCTTATTTTAGAAAAAAAATAAGGACATACTCCACTTTCAGCAAGGGACTGGGAGAAAATAAGGATATAGCGTAATATAAATATTATATAATCTATAATAAAAATGCTCAAACTGTGTATAGCTAATCTCATAAAAGCATACGTTTGTGATCTTACTTTCACATACGCGTGGTTGACAAACACTTCCAACTATTTTAACGCTTGCAGATTTCTCAGCAATATTACCTGTTAACATTTAAGTAAATACCAATTGTATATATTTCATTTCAAATATTACACTTATCACATATATTAATTTTATAGTTCTAAGCCTTATACAAAGCACTATATTCACATAAACTAGCACT
The DNA here is from genome assembly GCA_004363605.1 of Indri indri. Taxonomy (NCBI): domain Eukaryota; kingdom Metazoa; phylum Chordata; class Mammalia; order Primates; family Indriidae; genus Indri; species Indri indri. Next base: position 6,549 of record RJWJ010009262.1, read on the forward strand.
GAACAATGACAACTAGAATTTTAAATTGCTATGAAAATGACTACAGTGCTACTAAGCAACCCTAAAAAGCCTTTGCAACTTAGAAAAATCAAATTTCTTACTTTATTTAGATCTTCATGGAGACCATCCATTAGGAACAGAAGCAGTTCTTGTGAATCTTGCTGGCTGTATCCTGCAAACTGGTCATTGATCTTCCCAATGGTGATTTTAAAGTCTTTCGGACTGATATACCTATATTGTCCTGTCCACAGGGCTTTCATGATTATACCAAATTCTTCTGCCACTTCACCTTTATGCCCCAACAAATTTGACCTATGTAAAAAAATTAACATTACAAAAAAGGCAATAAAGGAAAAATTTTAAAGGTACAGTGGATTCTTTTGTTTTGAGACAGAGTCTCGCTCTGTTGCCTGGGCTAGAGTGCCGTAGCGTCAGCCTAGCTCACAGCAACCTCAAACTTCTGGGCTCAAGCGATCCTCCTGCCTCAGCCTCCTGAGTAGCTGGGACTACAGGCATGCGCCACCATGCCCGGCTAATTTTTTATATATATATTTTTAGCTGTCCAGCTAATTTCTTTCTATTTTTTTAGGAGACACAGGGTATCCCTCTTGCTCAGGCTGGTCTCAAACTCCTGACCTCAAGCGATCCTCCCGCCTCGGCCTCGGTACAGTGGATTCTTGATGTCAAGGCCGAGGAGGGAGGATCGCTTGAGGTCAACATTGAACTATTCACATACTGTAGCCCTCCATTAAAACATTTATTCGCAGGTTTATTACCAAACATTCATCTGAATTTTACTTTGCTTACATCCCTCCAACTTTACTTCCTCCTTTTGGCTGTGAAATCTGCAGGGTCTCCTCATCAACAGGCTCCAGTTGATGACAGTGAGGTTCTGTCTTCCTACACTGCTCTTATCCCATCTGTCCTTTACTGATCAGAGAAGGCTTTTCTCTACATTATTCTTACGAATATAGATATTTTCCCCTTTCCTAATTTGACTTCTCTGGAGCTGGGTGGTAAGCACTATGGCTAGAATGCGTCCTTTCCAAAATTCAGGTGTTACTCATGTGATGATATCAAGAAATGGGGCCTTTAGAAGGTAATTAGGCCATGACGATGGGATTAGGTACCCTCACATGAACTTTGTTTTCTTGCCAGTCCATCTTTCTGCTTTGTGAGGATGCAGCAAGAAGGCTCACCAGATGCCAGTACCTTGATCTTGGCCTTCCCTGCCTCCAGAACGATGAGAAAATAAATTTCTGCTCCTTTTAAATTACCCAGATATTTTGTTATAGCAGCATAAAATGGACTAAGATAATAAATGTCATTAGATCATCCTTTTATCATTATGATGCAAGAAGTAAACATTTATTTACCTGTTAATATCATCCTGGTAACAGTTTCGGTTAAAATAATCAGCTAAATGTGGAGCGTTACATAGGCACTGCAATATTGAGTTCATGTAGCAAGTATTTCCTAAATTACGGAGTCCGGTAAGAGCTGGTCCAGATCCTCCAAAAACAGGATTCAGGTTCCGAATCTGAGAAGCAGAAAGCCTTGAGATCTCAGCTTTGGGGTAGCATGTTGGCCTGAGGAAGAAAAAGTATACAAGATGTCTTAAAGTGTAGAGCATCTGAAATTAAGGTTCATTCTACAAATGGCTGCAAACTCTAACCCCTGTACCACAGGTATCTTATAAACAGTTAATATGTTAACTCATAAGGTGCTGGGTCTTATAAGACATTTAGTATCTAGGTTAACACTGGTTGTATTCTGACACTCTCCCATGAAACATATACCTTTAACTTATGTGGGTCCGTGGTTCTTAGAGATGCCCTCAGATAGATTCTCTAGCTTCTCATGAACTAGGAGCTCTAATAGAGACGGCTCTTTTAAACTCTTTTACATGATCCCAGAAAGTTTGGCACTATCAAATATCTGAACTCAACCAGAATGCCAAACAAGGAATCAAAAAAATATATTACTGTGGAATAGATATTAAAGGAGGCAGAGGTTATTTGGCTACTATTACCTAAGGTCTAGAGGTGTGCTGACTAGCCACTGGTGTCTAGTCAAATTTAAATAAAACTTCACTTCCTCAGCAGCACTAACCACATTTCAAATTGGCCAAAAACCATATTGGACGGCACGGATACAGAACATTCCCACAGCCACATAAAGAACTACTGGACAGCGCTGGGCTAGAGAATGCCTCTTAGACTTTTATTATGTAACGTGTATTTAATTTATACATGAACTACTAGAGCTGCTGTAGCATTTGGGAAAATCTGATAGGTCTTTTTTCTTTTATTTTATTGATCACCAGCATTCTTCCACCCCTAAAAGGAATATTGAGAAGAGGTGCATGTACTCGTGTGTTCTCTGTTCAATACGTACAAAAATAAACATGAACTGCATATGATAGTCTTTAAGAAGAATGATGATTCAAGAAGGAATTAAATCTCACCACTTACTATAATGAACTCTAAAATCTGTAACTAGATTAACAGAACTTTAAAAAGCTCCGTCAAATAAGTCATTACCTGGCAGGGTAGTTCTCAGAAGGAAAAAATTTCAACTACTTTCTTGAAATGTGTTATTAAAGAGGCCAAAAAGATAGCCTAATTGTAATTCCTTAGTAATTAAGAGAATGTGTATAATAAATGGAAAACAAACCCATTTATTTATGCTTTTATATATTTCCCCTTCTCCTCCCCGCAAAAGTAAAGATTAGAAGTCATACATAGACTTGAAAATCATCTCCTCATAGCCCTATCAGTCATCAACCAGGAGCATTAAAGGATTCTAAAAGGAATGAAGCCAGGAATATATCTAAATGAAATACTGTTTGGGGAAACTTGATGAATCTGCTGATCCCCAGAATAGCAAAAATACAATGAAGAAAAAAGGAACAATAAGAATTAGAGGCTGATACACTACAATGCTTGTTACTTTAATACTACGGAAAAACTTCACTCTCACATTATTGGCTAAGGAAAAAAAAAGTTTGGAACTTGAGTGCTACAACAAGGCAAACTCAACAATCCTATAGTCCTCAAAGGGAGATTTAGGGACCATGGGAAGTCTATGAAAAACTTGTGGGCGTTCTGTGATGCTCCATAAAATATAACAACATATGTACTTTTATATTATCTACATTAACACTTATGATAATCCCCTCTGGTATGGTATTAAATTAGCACTTGTAAGAAAAACCAAGGACATTTTCTCTATTTATATGTTTTTTTCTCCATAGTAAATAACAACAGCTGGTATAGCCATCCACAGAAATTTCTGATTCCCTGACATTAAAATGCAGATATATTTACAGCAAAAGTTTTAAAATGGAGCACATTATCACAGTCCTAGGAGTTAGGATAAACTTACTTGTTTTCTCGATTAACTGCTGGAGTTACTGTTGGCTTCCTCTTCTCTTCCTCTTGAATGGCCTGGGTTATATCTGGGGAGGAGTAGGAGCGCTTCAGTTTGGACGGTTCCCTATCCCGCTCAGCAGGAATCTGTGGCTTGGCTTTATGAGTTGGAGGGGTGGAAGGAGGTGCGGAGGAAGGAGCCATTTCCGGCGGATACATATGAACAGTGTTGGTGGGTGAATGATAATAACGAAAGGTTCCGGTGATTGGGTCAAGAAACTTAGATGGAAAAGAAAAAAAAACAGGTCAAAACCCAAAAATGACCACTATATAAACAAATCACTCCAAAGTATTCTATTGCTAAATTTATTTTTGGAAAAAAATAATTTGAATAAAATGGTGATAATCACTTCTAAAATTAAACTTCAGAGAAATTTAGGGTTTAAGTAATAATACACTGTTTCTAAATGACAAATGCCAGAATGTTCATATACTGTAGACAGTAATCCAGGGTGGGTATTGAGAAATCTAACTCTGCTATAATTAGGGGAAAAGGCTACGTCCACTAAGATGAAGAAACAGAATTGACTCTACACTAGAAAAGATGTAAAATAAGCAAAATAAAAAGTATTTTTTTTAAAGAATATAGTGACTATATTATTTGTTCCAGTGCTAAATTTGACTTTTACCTTGGCCCAGCCTGAAGGCAGTCCTGGTACGATCCTGCCCATTTCTTCACTTCGTGCTCTTGTCAAAGGCTCTCGTTGAGACTAGCATAAAAACAAACAAAAAAATCTGATTTTTCAATTAAATTTTGTCATATACAAACTTAAGCTACTTTACCAAAGAATCAAAAAACTTTGCCTTGGCTGCACTTCATATTTTTTAAAAACAGGTTCAAGGATAAAGAAAACATCTATTTTTCCTCAAAATCCAAATATTATACTACACCAAGGGAAAGAGGAATGTGTGCACAAGGCTGTAATGATGGCAGGGTAGAGGTGGCTGGCCTTCTGCAGTAGTTGAAGGGGAGGAGGACAATGGACCTCCGCAAACAAGAAAAGCTACAAAATTTCCTATCATGGCCAATTCTAAACCTACCTTAAGTCATCTTGTTCTCCTAATGTTTCTTCTATATTTATTCATTCTATAAAATACTGATGAAATATTATGTAAGTAAATACGGACCAATACATACATATGTGTGTGTGTGTGTGTGTGTATTTTTTTTTTAAAGAGATGAGGTCTTACTATGTTGCCCACACTGGTCTTGAACTCCTGACCTCAAGTGATCCTCCCACCTCAGCCTCCCCCGTAGCTGGGATTACAGGCACGTGCCACTGTGTCCGGCTCAGACCAATATATTGAGGCACCAACTTCAATATAATTGGATAATAACATATTTTTACCCTAGTAAAAAATTATTAATAATAATAACAAAAAGGCCTGATGAGAAACCACCAATTTCTATCTTTATATTCTCTCTTAAAATATACACACTCTGTTGAACATAAACATGTAATAAATGGAATCTGTGTGCTATCAGAAAATTGTGTTGAAATAAAGGTAAATGGGACAACTGAATATCCACATGCGAAAAGATTAATTTAGAGCCTTACCTCATACTATAATAACAAAAATTAAAATGGGTTATATATCTAATTATAAGAACTAGAGCTGTAAAAGTTTAAGAAGAAAACACAGGAGAAAATCTTAATTACTTTAAAAATTTAGGTTAAACAAAAAGTTCCTAAGATACAACACCAAAAGCATGATCCACATAAGAAAAAATTGACAGGACTTCCACAAAAACTTGCGTGCTTCAAAAGACTCCATTAAGAGAATAAAAAGATAAGCCACAGAGTGGGAGAACGTATTTGCAAATTATATTTCTCATAAAGGATTTTTATCTAGAATATTATAAACTCATAAAACTCAGTATGGCAATAATCATAAAACATGGCAATAATCCAATTTAAAACTGAGCAAAGGATCTGAATACATGTTTTACCAAAGATAAACATATGGCCGTCCTACAAGCATATGAAAAGATGCTCAATATCATTACTTATTAGGAAAATAAAAATTTAAATTAGGAGAGACTATTTCATAGGCATTAGGATGGTTACAATCAAAAAGACACAAGTATTGGCAAGATGTAGAGTAATGAGAACCATATGCTGCTGGTGGGAATGTAAGACGGGGTAGTCACTTTAGAAAACAGTGGGCAGTCTACTGCCATACCACCCTGAACACGCCTGATCTCGTCTGATCTCAGAAGCTAAACAGGATCGGGCCTGGTTAGTACTTGGATGGGAGAAAACAATTGGCAGATTTTTTAAAAAGTTTCTTGAAAACAAAACACAGAGAATTCCACTGGTTGGTATTTACCCAAAAGAAATGAAAAATTTCCACAGAAAGATTTATAGTTGATTGTTCATAGTAGCATTATTTTTAATAGCCCAAAGTAGAAACAATCCAAATGTCCATCAACTGATGAATGAATAAAATTGGGTATGTCCACACAATGCAATACCACTCAGCAATACAAAAAAATGAACTACTGATACATGCTACAACATGGATGAATCTCAAAAAATTATGTTAAGTGAAAGAAAACAGATGCAAAAGACTGTGCAGTTGGCCCTCCATATCTGTGGGTTCTGCAACCATGGATTCAACCAAACAAAAATAATCACTGAACTGTGTGCACAAAAGTGTGAATTTCATGGTATGCAAATTATACCTCGATTAAGCTCTTAAATAAAAACTAACGCAGAGATGTCTTACGAAAAGCGTATTTTTAAAATTATGATGAAATACACATAACATAAAATTTATCATCTTAACCATTTTTAGGTGTACTGGTTAGTAGCGTCAAGTATATTCACATTGTTGTACAATAAATCCCCACAACTCTTTTCATCTTGCAAAACTGAAACTCTGTACCCATTAAACAATAACTCCCATTTCCCACCTTCCCCAGCCCCTGGCAACCACTGGATCATATGGGAAGGCCAGAACTGCTAGATCATATGGTAAGGCCTAAGTATTTTTTAATTTCATAAAATGAATAGAATATACTGTCAAAATTTAGGAAGACAAACTCTATTCCCTTTAGTATATAAATGGATTAATCATGTAAAAACAAACAAAAAACAGCTACCAAAGATGGCAAAGATCCCATTAGACAGTTGATCTCAGAATGGAGCATGACAATATGGTAAAGATAACCACATGGTTATAATGTTTTTTCCCAGTTTTTGCCCTCCAATGAACTACTTACTTTATTTCTTTTGGTATCCTCTGTATTGTCTCTAAAAGTTCTCGTCTTTAGAATTTTACTTTCTGGTTGTCCCTTAATCTTAGGCTGTAAAATTGTTAAAATTACAGAAGTGAAAGAAAACTTTAACTTTTCCCCAACATAAACCTATCTGTCACTAGCTAATACAACAGAATTCATGAGACTAAAAATGTAAAAGGGAAAAAAAATGAGACCTCTGAAAAGTTTATTCTATTTTATTGTCAAATTCAAAATACCCCTGAGTCCATCTCAAATTTCCTAACACTAAAGATAAAGAACTAAATACTTTGATTTATCAATGAAAAAAAAGGATGAAAATCAGGCTGGGCGCAGTGGCTCACGCCTGTAATCCTAGCACTCTGGGAGGCCGAGGCAGGAGGATCCCCTTAGGTCAGGAGTTCGAGACCAGCCTCAGTGAGAGTGAGACACTATCTCTACTAGAAACAGAAAAAAATAGCTGGGTGTGGTGGTACGTGCCTGTAGTCCCAGCTACTTGGGAGGCTGAGGCAGGAGAATTGCTTGAGCCCAGGAGTTTAATTAAGGTTGCTGTGAGCTAGGCTAATACCACAGCACTCTAGCCTGGGGGACAGAGTGAGACTGTTTCAAAGACAAACAAACAAACAAACAAAAAACAAAGTAGATAGTGAAGCACCGGTTCTCAATATGAGGCCAAGTATAAAATGCTAATCATTAGCGTATATTCACCATGACTCCATGACTCATGGCCCCATTTTAACACTATTCTTTTATTTAAATACCATATGATTTTGGTTACTTTGAAAGGGATTGTGATCCAAAAAAATTTAAAGTATTATAAGGATGAAGAGATTATAGAATTTTATACAGACAAATATTCAAAAATGCAAAATCTATTTTTATATCTTCTAATATCATACATTCTTTTTAAAAAAAATCACTTCGATTTTATATCTTATTAAAAATGACTTTAGTAAAAACTTCAAAAAATTAGCGATAATTTTAATAAAATTTATTCTAGAGTAAATTACATATTTCTCAGCTTTTTAAAGGAGCACACAGGGAATGCAATCTTAATTTTACTTAGATGTGTAGGGATATTGGTACCTATATTAAATGACCCCACAAATATGAACCAATGCTAAAGACTGCATGCCTCTAATATAGCAAGATGGATAGGAAGTGGCACTGGAATCTCACTACATGATCTTAGGCAAATACTTAACCATTAAGCTTCAGTTTCACTTCTAAATTAAATACCGTATGGGGTTACCATTAAGAATAAATAGCACATAGTAGCTATTCAATGAATAATATATAAATTGTATCTTAAATAAGAGCTCACAAGCTCTGATTCTCCTATGAATAAAGTTAGAGAGTTTTAGTACATGGGCTCCATTTCCCCAATTTTGGGTGTTTAGAAGGTTTTTGCATCAGAGCTGTATTTTTGATAGTAGAGGTTACCAGGTAAGTGTTCCCTGGATAAGTGTGGCTTTAATACGAATTGTTAATTTTGGTAACATGCGTGAACTGCTGCTTGAGAAGTATAGAAACTGACATTCCTGTAGAGATGGTATTTCACCCTCCATCACAAGTTATTTTCATACTACCAATAACTGTTTTTCCATTTACATATATGTAAAAAGGACTATAACTCCTCCCACTATTATAAAAACTAGTTTAGTGTTCAAAAGGAAAAGGCATTGTCAATTGCATAATGGAGAAAAAAAGAAAAGCATGATATTAGTAAATTGAAAAAGAGTATCAAGGAGAAATGTCCTCCAAAACTATGGGAATCAATTTTGGGTGTGTGGCCAAAGGCAGAAAAAGGGCAACATTAATTGAGTTATTGCTAATATTATCTGAATAGATGAAGCACGAAACAAAATGACATAGATCTGACCAAAAAAATCATTATATGCAAAGATAAATGTTGGGCCATCTAGATGTCACTGATTTTGGACATATTCTAACCAGACAGAAACTCTATCATACAAATATTGGCAACTAACTCCTCCATACTGAGAGAAAGATTATGTTTCACTCCAGTTTTTTGAAGATCATACATCAAACACAAAAATGAAGAATGAAGGCTGGGCACAGTGGCTCATGTCTGCAATCCCAGCACTTTGGGGGGCTGAGGTGGGAGAATGTAGCTATTTATCTCATAGACACAAAAAGCAATTCTACTGCCAACCAATCATTTCATAAATGTCACTGCCTCAAAGGAGAGTAGGTGAGCAAAGGTGGATGGATCGGTACACTCTATCACCCCTGAAAAACCTACTCAAAATGTCTGCCCTGTTTATGGAATGCCACTGGTGTTATCATCTTCTTACATACACTTGATTTCACTCCACTTTAATTTATACTGTTTCGGCTTACCTTGCCCAAACTTGAATCCCCGGTCACAGATGCATGGGGCACATCTGTTGACCTTTTCTGCACTTCTGGGGTTGGACACCTTTTCCCCCTATCGTCCACAGATTTCTTGGCATCAGAAGTTTCATGTTCACTTTTACTTTGTCTTTTTACTCCTGTTATTTCTTTGCCCCTCTTTGCTGAGGTTTCTTTATCTTCTTTCTTAGCCTGTTCGCCTTCTTTCTTTTCCATTTCTTCTTTTGCTTTTTGTTGCTTCTCTGCGATTTCATTTTCTTCAGCTTCTTGTTTCTTTCTGGCTTGTTGTTCTTGTTCTTCCTTCCTCAGTTTCTCTTTCTGTTCCTCTTGCTGCCTTTCCCGAAGTTCTTTTTCTTGTTTGTTCTTCTCCATTAGAAGAACAGTTTCTGCATGAATACGGGCTTTTTCTTCATCTGTTAACATGACAGTGGAAGAGGGAACCACAGGCTTGGTGGAACGATCAGGAACAACTTTTCCATTCTGAGGAGACTGTTGCTCATGATCTGTACTTTCAGATTTTACTCTGTGATCGTCAGGCAATTTGACTGCCGGTTTTTTAGTACGATCAATCTAGAGCAACAAAACCAAAGTAAACATAATACAAGAACTGTCACTTTGTGGAGACAACATCTGCTAGAACAGCTATTTGTAATTTATTCAATGTCAAGATTTCTCACAAGGTAGCACTTAAATGGAAGAAGGCACTTCCAACGGCACTTCCTCTTGATTCGACACTTTAATTCAACCTGATATGTTCTGTATATGAAAGTTACTAAGGTCTTCATTCTAAAACATGAAAGCTAGACCTGGGCGTACCTAGACTTAAGTTCCACTTCCATGTATCCAACTACCTACTTCCACATGAGTGTCAACACATATACCTCAAACCCAATATGACCAAAATTGAATTCAGTATTTCCCCCCACAAATATGGTCCTTATCTCATGGATGTAACCTCTCTAAATAGCTGCACAAGCCAGAAACCAGGGTGTTCCATGATATGTTCTTCCCCTCCCTTCTGCAATTTGATGAGTTTCCTCCTATATCTGTCCCTCCATCTCCCCTGTCACCAGCCAAGTCCACGTCAACATCCTCTCTCACCAGGACAATAGCATACCTCCCAACTAGCTGCTCATCTCTTTTCTTACCTCCTTTCTAATCTATTTCTCCACATTATAGTCAGAGTACTCATTTTAAAACAAATCTGATCATGTTCCTCCCCTGCTTAAAACCCTATTTTAGGCCAGGCACAGTGGCTCATTCCTATAATCCTAGCACTCTGAGAGGCCAAGGCAGGAGGATCACTTGAGGGCCAGGAGTTAGAGACCAGCCTGAGCAATTTAGAGAGAACCCATCTCTAAAAAAAGAAAGAAAAGAAAAGAAAAAAATCCTGTTTTAATTGCCACCCTCTGTACTCAGATTACATCTGAGTGTGTGATATTACCTCTCTAATCTTATTACTCTATATACCAGCCATACTTGCCATTTAAAAAAAAAAATTCTTCAAAGATGCCGTGCTCCCTCCCAAGTCAGGCCCTTCTATCAGCTGTTCATCTAGATAATGCCCACAACATTAGGTCTTGGCGCAAATACTTCTCCCTTAGAAAATACTTCCCTGATTCCTAGAACTAGCCAAGTCCCCTGACACATGCTCTCATAATACCTTATTCTTTTCCTATGCTTATAGCACCTATTGGGATTCTAATTAAATAACTATAATTATTTAAAATCTTTCTTCCTTCCTAGAATATAAGCTCTAAAAGGGTAGAGACTGTGCCTAACACATAGTCAATAGATATGTTCCTAAGAGAACAAATAAGATGTTCCCTAACAACTTCCTAAGAGATAAGATACTAATCGGTTTCCTTTAAGTTGAGAAAGTTTATCATCTTAACAGGAGATTAACTATACCATTGTGAGAAGTGACTGTAACATCATTTCTTGAGAATACTGTGTACTGAAACAAAAGTAAGAACTTATAAGAACATCTGCCAGTAACAACCTACATAGTGTTCTTGCAAAGTCAATTTTATATTTTTCCACCAGAAAACAAAGTAGGAAGAAGTTAGTGTACAAAAAAAAAAAAAAATCATTTCTTTCTTCTTCACTTATCTGTCTTTTCACTTAAAAAAAAAAAAATCTGGCCAGGTGCAGTGGCTTGTGCCTGCAATACCAGCACTTTGGGAGACTGAGGGGGAAGGATCACTTGAGGCCAGGAGTTCAAGACCATACTGGACAACAGAGTGAGACTCAGTCTCTACAAGAAATGTTTAAAATTTGGCTGCGTGTGATAGCGTATGCCCATAGTCCTAGTTACTTGGAAGGCTGAGGCTGGAGGATCATTTGAGGCCAGGAGTTCGAGGTTACAGCGAACTATGACTGTGCCGCTGCGCTCTAGCCTACACTCCAATGGTGTTGGATTAATATGCTGTTAAATTAAGGTAATTAACTCATTAAGTCAGGAATTTAGGTAGTTCCTTCAACTTGAAGCAAACAAATTAGTATCTTATTCCTTATGAAGTTGTCAGGGAATGTTTTATTTGTTCTCTCAGCATCATATTTATTGACTATGTGTCAGGCACAGTCTCTATGTTTTTATAGATCATATGGGTGACAAAGTGAGACACTGTATCTTTTAAAAAAAAAGTCTATTTCCTTTTCTTCTCTACATGTATTTGAGAATGAAGGAAGAAGAACCACCACTATTGGGATGACATTAACAATAAAAGGTGGAGCAGGAACCAAAATAAATGTTTCCATTCACATTTTGGTAGATCAATCCATTTTTCCCTAATCTTCAAAGCACAGCTATGATCATGGTACTTCTAAGATTAAAACTCTTCAATGGCTCCCTGTGCCTACAGAATAAAATTGAAATTTGATCCAAGTCTTTCCTGAAGACTCTTGTCCATCCCTCCAATCTTACCTACTATCACATTCTCCTCTTGCCAACAGAGACCAGTGTCTACAGGCACCAAAACTGCTCCCTGGTCCGAACATAAGCCCTATGCCTTTAGTCATACAATTTTCTATTTGTTTCTTCCATGCACAAATCTTACTCTTAAAAACAAGATAAAATACTACGTCCTCCATGAAGACCTCCCTGATTCTCTCAGATAGAATTTTTCTCCTTGCTCTGTGTTCCAGTGACTAGTAAAGCAATTATGATATTCTGCCTCATGCTGTGGCTGATTTTGTACATGGCTCTCCTTCTAAATATAAGAAGAATCCATATCTTATATTTGTAAACTTTCATTCTATCTTTCATATCAAAGATCTTCAAAATACGTTTGATAAACTGTACATACCTCAGAAAGTCATGTGGAGACAGAAAAGGATTAGGGTTGAAATATGTTAAATTAAAAGGACATGCAATAACATAAGCTCTTTTTACAATTTCTTAAATTTACATTTTAAGAAAAGGTTAAGCAAATTCTATTTAGTCTTAAGATTTAATCTGCAATATTAAAAGACCTTAAAAAAAAAGAAGAAATGAACGACCTCATTTTACAACAAAAAAATTACCAAATTTTCTATTCATAGGCTGCTCCACAAATCAAATGTCATCCACCTCAAATGTGAAATACTGTTTTAAATTATCTCTGGGGAAAAAATTAAAAATGAATGCTAAAAAATCCTGGGGAATGCATAGGGGAATTATTAGTAAATCTTCAAATAAAACCTAATGAAGAAAAAAACTGCAATTTTTTTATTGTAACATCCTGGTTATTTAATAACTTTTAAATGATTATTGTTTTTTGTTTTTTTTTTTTTTGAGACAGAGTCTCACTCTGTTGCCTGGGCTAGAGTGCCGTGGCGTCAGCCAAGCTCACAGTACCCTCAAACTCCTGGGCTCAAGCAATCCTCCTGCCTCAGCCTCCTGAGTAGCTGGGACTACAGGCATGCGCCACCATGCGCGGCTAATTTTTTCTGTATTTTTAGTTGTCCAGCTAATTTCTTTCTATTTTTAGTAGAGACGGGGTCTCACTGTTGCTCAGGCTGGTCTCGAACTCCTGAGCTCAAACGATCTGCCCGCCTTGGCCTCCCAGAGTGCTGGGATTACAGGCGTGAGGCACCAAGCCCAGCCTTAAATGATTATTGTTAAATATGCCTGTTATTCATATGTTAAATTCTAAGGAAATGGAATAAGGTATTGTTTAAAACCAAATTATTGATATCACACATCTTTCATATGTAAGCCAAACTCTGGGAAAATACTATTGGTCAAATTACAATACTAAAATCCTGAAAGGGCTGTTCTAGATCACTGTGGTAATGTAATCTTTTATTGGTACTGCTTGTGGCAAATAGACTGCCAGATGGATTTGAAATCCTTTAAATTATAGTTGTGGTAATAGGGCTGAATTACAATGAAAAATTGTTATAAAAAAGGTACTAAAACATATAGATTCTTCTAATTGATATATTTTTTAAAGAGGTTAAAGGTTATATATTAAACTCCATTTCTATACTATATATTTAAAACAATAGTCAACAAAAGAGAATAAAGTTAGAAGAAAATCAAGAACATACCTGTGGAACATTCTTTATAATAGGCACTGGCTGAATTATGGGTGAAACATTAGATTTAGAAGCAGCAATTGGTTCAACTGGAGTTAATATTTTCAGTGGTCCCATTCTCTCATCCTGATCATTTATCAATTCTATATTTTCATCTATTTCTATGGGAGGAGGTGGCATCTGGGCAGTAGGTTTAGAATGAACTGATTCTTCCAGCGAAGGGTAAGTAAAATTCACTAAAATCCCCAAAAGAATAATAATTTTTTTAAAGAAGAGCAAACCCCATAAACAGTAGTTACATTTCTCACGCACGTTATGTGCGATAGTTAAATGTAAACTAAATGAAAAGACAATCACAACAGTCTTAAAGAAAACATCAACTTCCAGGCTTTTATTTTTATGCTTGAAAACAAACTGCTATCTAATACGACAAATGCACACAGAACACACCAATAATGTTACCCTGAAAACATACATAACCTATCTTAAAGTATATTTTATGAAGTGATTTTAAATAAAAATTTTCACATACATACATGAGATAGACACCTCTTCATTCTTGCCTCGTGGGGGTGGAGTGACTTTAGCATTTGTTGTATATTGAGGATAGCAAAGGAGCCAGTTTTCATAGCCTCCCTCTAAAACCAAAGGCTCATTGCGCAGGACAGTTTTACTTTCCCACTATAAAATAAAAAAAATAGTATTTTTAATATGGCAGAAATCTCTCAACAGCTAAAAGCACAACAAACTTGAATTTTTAAGTTGTTCCTTTAAAGACAAGATTTATCTTCTAAATGATGAAAAATGAGAACTGAATTCAAAATTTTAAATAAAATAGATGTATAGATCAGGTTTAAAATACCACACAAGTAATCCATGATCTTAGAAGAAAAATTAGAAAATAAATACATTAATATAAAATAAAAATTACCCATAATCTGACCACCCAGAAATACCACTTTACATCATTTTGGAGTTTATTCTTATAGACATTTTTGACACAAATATTACTTTTTTAATTTCAATTTTATAAAACAATGAAACTTTTATGATGCTGCTTTTTTATATGAACATTTTTCATTAATAAAGAGCTATATCATTTGTAATGACTAAAGTATTATTCTATTTTATATACACAACACATACACACATATCAAAACTGAATCGGGCCGGGCGTGGTGGCTCACGCCTGTAATCCTAGCACTCTGGGAGGCCGAGGCGGGCGGATTGTTTGAGCTCAGGAGTTCGAGACCAGCCTGAGCAAGAGCGAGACCCCGTCTCTACTATACATAGAAAGAAATTAACTGGACAACTAAAAATATATAGAAAAAATTAGCCAGGCATGGTGGCACATGCCTGTAGTCCCAGCTACTCGGGAGGCTGAGGCAGGAGGATTGCTTGAGCCCAGGAGTTTGAGGTTGCTGTGAGCTAGGATGACGCTATGGCACTCTAGCCCGGGCAACACAGTGAGACTCTGTCTCAAAAAAAAACAAAAAAAAACCCCAAAAAAACCTGAATCAATCATTTGAACACTTTTTTCCCCATTTAATTATAAGCAATGCTGAGATAAACATCAAATATCCTTACAGATGCCTATCCCACCAACTCCTTTAAGGAAAATTCCTAGAAGTGGAGTTGCTGGGCCAAGGCACATGAACATTTTAAGGTTTTCAATATATACTGCTGATCTGAGAAACGATCGCTTAAAAATATATATTTGTATATTTCTTTAGGATAATTACCTAGGAGTAGAATTGCTGTTTTAAAATTTTGACTGATGATGTCAAGTTGCCCTTCAAAAAGGCTATACGAATTTATATACCTAACCACCAGAATATGGGAATGCCCATTATAAATTTTTACCAAACTGGTGGACATAAAATGGTATCTTGTTTTAATTAGCATTTACTAGTGAAGTTGAACATCTTTTCATATATTTATTTATCATTTATATTGTTCTATGACTTAATCTCATCCTTTGCCCATTTTTCTATTGTTACTTGCTATTTTCTTAGTAAACAGTGCATGTACTCAGAATATTAGGGAAAATAGGTCTTTGTTACAAATATCTTTCCTGATTTGATTTTTACTTTATTTATGGTGGGTATTTTTTACAGTCAAACATACTGATCATCCTTTATGGAATCTTGAGTTGAGATCAAGATAATAAAAATACCAACACTTTCTCCTAGTATTTCAATGTTTGAGCCTACACATTTATATCTTCGATCCATCTGGGATCTAGCTTGGTCTAAGAAATAAGGCAGGGATCCACTTTCATTTATTTACTGGCTAGCCAGCTGTCTCTTAACCTTTCATTTCAGTCCATCTTTTCCCCACAGATTTGTTATGTCACCTTTATCATACACTAAACTTTCACATATCTTAGGTTGAACTTTACGAAATTACCATTTTTTGCAGGTCAGAGCCAACTGAATACTGGCAGTTTCAAATAATCGGCCTATATTTGGGTAAATTTCTGAATTCCCTATTTTAAAGCATGAACGGTTTTAAGGCTTTTAAGACTGCCTTACTGAAGATCAATGTTCTATCAACTGATGCTCTTACTAGCAGAATGAGTTTTATTCTCACCACATGCTCACCAGCATTCTCTGTTATCATTGTTTAATAATTTAACAAGTTAAACTGAGTAGTCGGCCCTCTGTAGCTGTGATAGCCGACCTACCATGGATTGGAAATGTAGTTAGGCCTATAATGGTTGTATCTGAACTTAACATGTACGGACTTTTTTTCTTGTCATTATTCCCTAAACAATATAGTATAATGACTATTCACATACCATTTACATTGCAGTAGGTATTATAAGCAATCCAGAGATGATTTAAAGTATATGAGAGGATGTGCATAGATTATATGCAAATAGTACAATATTTTACATCAGGGACTTGAGCATCCCTGGATTTTGGTATCTGTGGGGGTCCTGGCACCAATCACACACAGATACTGAGAGATGAATGTTATTATTTTTTAATCTTTGTTAATTTGATCAGTGAAAATGGTACTCATTTTGTAATTTGCTTTTATCTGATACCAGTAAAGTTGACCAATTTTATGGCTGTGTCCACTTGCATCTCATCTTCTGTTCATGTCTGCTGGTCTCCACTACTTACTTTACTATTTTATCTTATTTTATGTATTTTTCTTATTTGTAAAAGCTCTTCAGATTTTAGGTGTTTTAAACCACTGCCATAGTTGTTGCAAATATTTCTTGTTGGCCTTTTGCCTTCAAGTCTTATGATATTTTTTCATATTTTCATACCTAAGTTTTTATTTTATGAAGTAAAATCTATCTACCTTTTTTCCTTGATGATTTCTTCCTTTGCTTTTATGTTTTATAACCTAACTTTTAAAACAAAAAATAACATTTTACAGATAATTTATATTTCTGAAAATTCTAACGTATTTTGTATACATCAGTTATTATCTGCTGATTCAAAACAATCTTCTAAAACTGAATTTTTAAAAAATTCTACAATCAAAGCATGACGGCTCTTTTAGTACTTAAGATAAACTAGTCAACGTGCCTTTCTAACAACCAGAGAAGGCTTGCAATTACAGTAAACTAACAAAGAAACTTGCTAACCTTGAAAAGTGCATCTTTCAGACTCCGTAGAGTTGTTCCAAGCTGTAAATCTTTGGCAGAACTAAACCAGTCAAGAAGTACCACATAATCCACATTCCCCCTCTTCTTCCATGTGTCTTTAGAATCATCTGGGAGGTTTGCTTCAATCCAACTAGCAGTGACTCTGAAATGTATTAACATTTGTATTGGGGCAAAGGTCGATGAGAGGTCCCAATATACTAACATAAGACACTGAGTTTTGTTCTACAGTCTGTACCACACCATTACGAACTTAAAGTAGATTCCTTTCTAAGGTCAGACTGCATATGAAGATGTTAAATAGCCTAAAATGTTTAACCCCTTCACTCCTGAATAATGTTGGAATATGGTTTTAGTAATTATTAGACTAAAAGAAGTAGACTCAATTCTGATCCTTTTTTTAAAAATGGGCCATTGGGTGTGGTAGCACGTGCCTGTAATCCCAGCTACCTGGGAGGCTGAGCATCTCCTGAGTTCAGGAGTTTGAGGCCAGCCTGGGCAACATAGAGAGACGTTGTCTCTAAAAAAAATAAAAATTATAAAACAATTTAAAATGACCTGAACTGAAAACAGAGGAAGTCATCTGAGCACCTCTCTCAGCCAAATATAACTGGGGAATCTCCTGGGTGACATTATTCGTATTTCAGTTCTCTTATACTTATACAGATAATTAAATAGTTAACCAAATACCAAAATGTTTATTTAACAAACACAGCATTTACTATGTGCCAGATACTGTTCTAAATGCTTTACTCCCATTGAATCCTCACAAAAATCTGGTAAGGTAGACATTATTATTACCCTCATTTTATACATGGGGAAACTGAGGCACAAGGAAGTTAAGTAACTTGCCCAAGGTTACAGCTGATAAGTGGAGCCAGAATTAAAGCTCAAGCAATCTAGCTCATAGTTACTTTGCTACACTGCCTCTTATATCATCAACTGCAATACCAACTCTACTTTAAAACACACTGTTCACATCATCTTTTGCTCAAGTAAAAGCTAAAGTCTATTTGAGAAGCTGAGCCAGAAGGATTGCTTGAGCCCAGGAGTTTGAGGTTGCAGTGAGCTATGACTGCGCCACTGCACTCTAGCCTGGGCAACAGAGCAAGACCCTGTCTCGATGTCTCAAAAAAAAAAAAAAAAGAGCTAAATTCCTTACAATGGCCTGCCACAAGCATATACTCCCAATGCTATTGTCTCACTGCCCTGATCTCCAACTACTTGCCCCCTTTACTCACTCACTCCAGTTATTGCCTTCCTTGTTATTCCTGGTTTGAGCAGATATGCTGTCGCCCAAGGGCCTCTGTCTGGAACCCTCTTCCCCCAGATATCTGCATCATTCATTTCCCTTATCTCTTCAAGGGATACTATTGCTAGTAACTTCTCTATGAGACCTTCCTGGATTAAAATTTTAAGACTATCCCAAACACACACATACTTTACACTCCCACCTCATAACACTCACCATCAGACATGATTTGCATTTTAAGTTTTATTGTCTGGTTTTTCCTATACCACCTCCCTGTTAACATAAAAGCTCCACCAAGGCAATTGGTGTTCAATAGCTTAACATCAACACTTAGAACCACAGTAACCCAGCTCATAGTAAGTACTCAGTAAATGTTTGTTGAATGATTGAATGAATGAATAACACAGATTCGCTCCTACAGGTAAGGAGTTCCACGTTATTCCTAGCAAAGCACTTAGTATATAGTAGGCATTTCAATAGTCAACTGGCAAGCTGGGCAGGACTGGTAAAACTTTTATCCACAAGTAAAACTAAATGGTTTGGATTATTGAAAAAACTTTTTTAGAAATCCTGTTCCTATATAATAATGTTGGTTACTGTATCTTCTAGGAAGAAAAGAAGAAGAAATACAAAATATTATCTCATAATATCCTCTCCTGATATATAATGATCAGAAAGATGCTTAGTCAATAAAAAATGAGAAAAAATGAAATGTGACATTCTGAACAACCATTTCCAACTCTAGGGATATATTTGCCTGAATACTGTTCTTAGGGTTAGTATTCTACAGTAAACACTTTGGGAAACAATGGTTATCAACCATTGTTTCCCAAACTTCAGTCTTTCATGTATCATCTTCACGATTTGCTCTAACTTTGCTCTACCTGCCCTATTATACAATATTTAAATTTAATTATTAATGCATTTAAAGTAATCTTTTACTTAAATAAATCTAACAGGAAATTGTATGTCCCTATAAACATGGAAAAACAGCATCAAATCTAAGAAATAAAAGGTAAGTCTAAAAATAAAATAGATAAATAAATTCTGCTATACGCAATAGAACACCATATAGCAACGAGAATAAACAAACTGCAACGACACAAAATAATGGAGATGACTCTCACAACCATGGGTTGAGTATAAAAGCCAGACATAAAAGACTACATATTGTATGCTTCCATTTATGTGAGTAGACAAAAAGAATATATTCTGTTAGAAGTTGGTGGTTTCCTTGGGTGGGTGGGGATATGTGTAGTAACTTACAGAGGGTATATCAGTGATTCTGGAGTAATGATAATGTTTTGTTTCTTGGTCTCGATGTTAGTTAAGTGGGTGCTCTCAGTTTATGAAAACTCACTGGAATAAACACTTAGGATAGAAATATTTCTGTATATGTCCTATAATGTATTAAATTTTTTAAACAGACAATGAAAAATACAACAATCACTATCAGCTAGCTATAGATACTACTGCTTACAGAAACCTCTGGGACTGGCTCTCTTTAGTTAAGAGAGATTAGTAAATATTAAAATGGTATACTGGCACCAAACTGAACCTCTTTTTAACTAACTCAAAAGGGAATAATTTTTTCAGCATGCAATTCAATATTCTTTAATCTTCAACCTAAAATCATCAGGAGTTTCATAGTTGTCCAAATCTCACATTTTGGGAAACTCCAATGTAAACTCAATAAAGACCATGAGCTTTCTGTTAGTACATAAACCATCCGAAAACAATTATAACTTTGTCTTTTCAAATCCTGGGAATATATTCTTATCTGTTTCATTAGACTAAGCACTCTAATTTTTAAACAGCATATTTACAAAGCACTCTATTCTTCAAACATTTATCAAGCATCTGCAATATGCCAAGAACTATGTAGATTTTATTACCTAATTTTAAAAATATATACTTTAGGCCAGGCGTGATGGCTCACGTCTATAATCCCAGCACTTTGGGAACCCGAGACGGGAGGAACACTGGAGGCCAGGAATTCGAGACCAGCCTGAGCAACATAGCAAGAGCTGGTCTCCACAAAAAATAGAAAAATTAGCTGGATGTGGTGGTGTGTGCCTATAGTCTCAGCTACTTGGGAGGCTAAGGCAGGAGGATCACTACAGGCCAGGAGTTTGAGGTTGCAGTGAGCTATAATTATGTCACTGCACTCTAGCCCTGGCAAAGATCCTGACTCCAATCTCAAAAAAAAAAAAAAAAATATATATATATATATATGTATATGTGTGTGTGTATATACACACACACTTTTAATGTTGTTTAAGTTAGCCTTAGAATGGACCATAGATTTTAACTAATCCAATTCCATAAACTAAGACTCAGAGAAGTCCTATGATTTATATAAGAACACGCAAAATAGTGAAAACAGCCCTAGATCTGGAGGTTTAGCTCTGCCACTATGTCAGGATGATTTCTAATGTACAAAATACTCATGCAAGTAAATTTAAATTACTTTATAAGTTAAAAGCCTTCTTACCAAAAAAGAAAGAAGAAACCCTTCATTTTTAAGTCCTTACTAGTGCCAGGCCCTGTGATAAAGTGTGTGTGCATAAGTGTACATATAAGAATAGCATCTACTGGATGTCGGGTAGGGAGGGAGGGGGAAGGGGGAGGGGCGAGGGGGAGGAGGGGACGGATATATGCATACACAAAGGGTGCAATGAGCACCCTCCGAGAGATGGACATGCTTGGGACTGGGACTCGGGGGGAAGGGGGGGCAAAGGCATCATACGTAACCTAAACACCTGTACCCCTATAAACAACAAACAATAAAAAAAAAAAAATAAAGTGTGTGTGTATAACATTTCTCATTTAAAACCTCCTGAAGCCTCTATGAGACAGGTAGTACTATTTTATGGATGGAAACATGGGCATAGAGAATTAGGTCACTAGCTAGAAATAAGGCAGCCAATAAGTGACACAGTTATTTGAACACAGTCTAATTTCAGAACCTATACTTTTTCTTAAGCAATTAGCTATACTCTTCTTTTAAATAAAGGTTCTGTACACTCTTTTACCACAGATAATAGCATGGGGAATTTTGATACGTAAAATAATTCAATTACTTCACAATTTTAGTAATTTGGTACATCTGATTCACAAGCTTATAAACAGAAGATAAAAGAACTCAGTCAACAAACACCTAGAGAAAGAGAGCACACAAAGGCTGCTTCATTTCTCCTTTAATAAGATTCCAAATGCCACAGATAGGAGAAAGTAGCCAAACTGGAATGTCTCTGACTTTATCCTTCAAAAAAGGTAAGGGGGGTCTTTAAGAAGCAAAGAATAAAATGGTTGATAGGAAAAGAGAAGACTACTTTATCACAATTAGCTTGGCTGCTAAATATTAACATTTACGAGGGTCCACAGTTGACTATTTTATCTAAATACACAATGACCCACCCTGGACTGATGGCTTCTTCAGGAACACTGAGAGATTGTAAGATACAGGAATCCTGATAATCCTGCATTCTTCGAGCATCCATTATAATCCAGGTGACGTTTTTATCCATCATCATTGTGTATAGTTCCTTTGCTGTGATTGCTCCTTGGAATTGAGAGAGACAGTATAAGTGACAAGAAACACCAAGTTGCATATGCTCGCGTATCACTAAACACAGGACAAATAGCTTTTCCAAAAAGAGCAACGTATACTAAGTGTCATATATTTGCTATTCCATCATACCATTTATCTTTTAAAGTAATATTAAATATAATTTGTGTTTTAAACATTTATCAAGAAACCAGTTCAGTGTTCTGTTTAGAAAGGCTTAAAATATCGGGGGGCCAGGTGCGGTGGCTCACACCTGTAATCCCAGTACTTTGGGAGACCAAGGCAGATCACTTCAGGCCAGGAGTTTGAGACAAGCCTGGGCAACATAGGGGGACTTGGTTTCTACAAAAAAATTTTAATAACCAGGTGTGGTGGCACATGCCTGTGGTCCCAGCTACTTGGATAGCTGAGGCTGCTTGAGCCTAGCAGTTAGAGGCTACAGTGAGCTATAATCCCACCACTGTACTTCGGCCTGGGTGACAGAGCGAGACCATGTCTCAAAATAAAGAAAGAAATAAGATAAAGACTTAAATATCAAACTTTGCTGTTGAGGTTACAACTATATCTGGTGTTGGTTCTGTTGCTGGTATAAAGGAAATCAATATGTGTATGTTATGAGAATAGTCTGTTTTCTGTTTTTTTAAATTAGGACATCTGAAAAATGTTAACTGGAAGAAACATCTATGGTTCAAAAATTCTCAAAAGGTTCTAAATTCTCTTTAAAAAGTCTTTGATGGGGTCTTCTGGAAGCTATTTGAAAAACTTTTTGATTTCCAAGTATTCCTAGAGTAACAAGCCAAAAGCTTGTTATTTGTGTCCCACATCAGGGGTTGACAAACTATGACCTGTTTCTACAGGTCATAGCCACACTCACCTGTTTACACATCATCTGTGGTTGCTTTCATGTTGCAGCAGCAAAGTTCAATAGTTGCTTCCAAGACCACAGGGCACCCTGAGCCTAAAATATTTACTGTCTAGCCCTTTAAGAAAAAGTTTGCCAATCCTCATTTTACTTGATGTTCATTTGTTAGCTCCAAGCCAGAAAGAAAAAAGGCTATTTTATTTTTTCAGAAGGCTAATAAAAAGAAAAAAGTAAGTAAAGCTAATGTAATTTTTAATTTATTTTTTGGAGGGGACGTAATCTTCCAAAATAAATATTTCCTATGTTGCTATTTTTCCTTAGCTCTATAGCTTGAAGTGAAAGATTAAAAAGCACTATAAGAGTTTAGATATATAAAGTACTATTTCAGCAGTGAGCTGTGAAAAGAAGGTAGTCTCTAGCTCCTAAGCTAAAATGCTTACAGCTGCTAATAACCGTCCCACTTCCCTCTTTAACCATCAAGATCATTTTGACAACACAACAGACTGAACAAGTTCAGAACAAACCACTGAGAAGGATAACATCTAGCCATGATGAGATACAAAGGAACAAATGGATAAAAACTAATTTTGGAATGAACTGATAATGGGTTTTAGGAAGGTACCTTATAGTACTCAGTTTATTTTTTAAATTGTTGTATGGCAAAATCTTAAGTCGAGAATTTATTTTAGTGTTACATATAATTATGTATAACTTAAATCTTTTCTGAGACAGGGAAAACTTCTCTAGTAGATGAAGGCAATTTCCTAAGTCTTGTTGTTTAGGTCATGTATTTGTGACTAGAACATCAACATCACCTATGGATAACTTTCAAATTACTAATTTGGATTTTTTTTCTGGGGGGCAAGAGGCCTCTTAAATAATTAAGTCTACAGCCTAGGGTCATAAATGATAATAGTTAATAATTAAAGTTTACCATGTGTTCTAAGAGTTTTACATATATTAACTCATTCAATCCTCACAATAACTCTACGAAATAGGTACTATTATAATATTATTTCCACTTTACACACAGAGAAACTACAGAGTTTAAGTAATATGCTCCAGATCACATGGAAATTCAGAAGAGGAGCCAGTATTCAAAAGCCTAGGCAGTCTGACTTCTGAAAGTCCGTATTCTTAACCACTATTGCCAAACTCTATCTTGAAAAGAAAACAAGTACAAGCTGTGGTTTTAACATTTTCAACTGCATGTTACCATATTTTATCATGTCAGGCTATCATTATTCATAAAATATCCCCCATGATAAAGAACCTAAGACATTTTCAATATAATTATACAGAACTATGAAAAATAATAAAGCTTACATAGAGATCAGACAACAATGCTAAGAATCTCATCGTATAAAATCAGAAGCTTATTCTGATTAAAAGATCTCAATAAGAACCTAAAATAACTTCCTCTTTCTGCACACACTTACCTTTCTCTTTGGTCTCATTTTTTTCACTCTTTTCACCATTGATCTATTGCATAGGGAAAAAAATTTTTAAACTTTGATGGAAACAAAAAGTTCAACTTTAATACTTCATTTACTTCATTAAAATGGAAACCCTAAGACACGAAATATGCACAGTACTGGCATTCTATAAAATTATGGATGAATAATAATGGCATTACCAGGTTATTTTGGCAGTAGACAACAGCTAAAATAAATAGCAATGTATCAGAATCAAAGGGCATTTCCTCAAAATTTTCTTCAATTAAAGATCAAATATAATTCAGAAGCACAAACTATACAGAAATTTAATTTAATTAGAAAGAACTTCTTAAAATGAAACAAAAATTCTGGCTATCCCATTCAGTGTCCTCCATTACATAACTAAAGGAAAACGAAGTAATACAAAACGCTACTTACATAGCTTACATTTTCTAACCAAGACAGCATGGGATAATCCTGACTGTGGTGTCCAACCCCCGGCCCTAGACCACGACAGGTCCGTGGCCTGATGGCACAGCAGGAGGGCTAGCTGAGGCTTCATCTGTATTTACAGCCACACCCCATGGCTGGCATCATCACCTGAGCTGAGCACTCGCCCTGGCCCCCATCCGTGGAAAAACTGTTTTCCATGAAATGAGTCCCTGGTGCCAAAAAGGTTGGGGAATGCTGCTGTAAGGTATTAACTCATTTTATAGATGGGAAAACCAAGGAACAACTTGAACCTATTGATCAATTTTAGCATCGCTAAAAATGAAAAAAGAAAAGAAATACATTATGTGCCTCCTAATTTGATACAATATAAAGTACACAGTATCATTTATGAAGCATTCTTGCCAAAAACCAAAAATTGAATCTGAATCTAATTAAGCTTTTAGGCCAAAATTTCGGCCTACAGAAAATATGAGAAATAGAAAAACAAGTAAAATGACACAAAGAGGGAAGCAATTGGATAAACACAGAATGTGGCTCATTTTCTAGTATAAAAAAATCAAATGCATGAAACAAAAAATGAGAGGAAACATTTAAGCAGAGATTATTTTACAGACTTTAGGGACACAGCAATCAAAAGACACTGAGTCTAACTTGTTTGGCTCCTGATTCAAACAAATCAACTCTAAAAAATCATTTTAAGTGGAAAAATCTGAATATAGGGTATTAGGTTATCTAAGGGAATTATTGTTAATTTTATGAGATGGGCAAATAACATTGTTGTTTTTAAGAAAATGACTTTTTGAGATGTATACTGACATATTTAGGAGTAAAATGGTACATAAGGTGGAATTTGCTTTGAAATACTCCATCAAAAGAAAAGGAGAGGGAGACAGATAAAAAAAATAAGGCAAAATGTTAACTGATTATTAAAGCTGGGTTACAGGGGTTAATTATATTCTCTTTTCACAATAAAAAGGCTACACAAAAATAAAAGTAACAAAAAGTGGTTTGGCACTGTTGTTGGAAAGGAAACAAAATGAAGAGATTAAAAACTCCCTTCATACAGTTCTTTCAAGGCTTATTTTTTTTATTTCAGCCATTTGATCTATAAATGAACATCTCCCTAAGGCAGTATTATTTATCTTACATCATAAGTTCCTAAAATTAAAAGACCAGATGTCTTCACTTCTTTTTACATAGTGCCTAGCCCAATGTCACAAGCAATTCAACAGTTACTTCTTAATGAAACAGATGATCCACATACAAATGATAGGTGAAAGCTACAAAATGCTTAAGAAAAAAAATCAAAGCAGAAATCTTTCCATGGATTTCAGCAGCACAGAAGAAATTATATTTTAGGAAGAATAGTTTCTGAGGAGGTGAAGGAAGGGCGATACAGTGATAGCTGGCAGGTACAGACTGAGGCACTGATAGCTTTTGGCAAACAGATGATTTAGCCGAAAGACTGCAAGCTAAACAGAACTGAAAGAGAGGGAGAGAAAAAGGAAGGGGAAACCGGGGGAAAGAAAGGAGGAAAAAGCAAAGGGAAGAGAATGAGATCTCAGAAACACATAAAAGCCAAATAAAGTAGCACGCCAAATCTTTCTTTTAATGTAAATTACATTATTAGAAAGAAGAAAGCTTAAAGATCATCTATTTCAAGACTTTTATTTGGCAAATGAGGAAACTGAGTCAGGGAGTAGGACCAGAACTCAGATGTACTGAATCACAGCTCAAACGCTCTTTCTACTGGTCTAATTAAGTTTATAGGGACTGCTAAAAAAATAATTCATGTACAGAACATATTGCTCTGTGTAATCCCAGCACTCTGGCAGGCTGAGGCAGGAGGATTGATTGAGCTCAGGAGTTTGAGAACAGCCTGAGCAAGAGCGAGACCCCGTCTCTACTAAAAATAGCAAAATTAGCCAGGCATCACAGTGTGTGCCTGTAGACCCAGCTACTTGGGAGGCTGAGGCAGGAGGATGGCTTGAGCCCAGGAGTTGGAGGTTGCTGTCAGCTAGGCTGATGCCACGGCACTCTACTCAGGGCAATGGAGTGAGACTCTCTCTCTCAAAAAAAAAGGAACATACTGCTCTGGAAACTGACAGAAAAACCTACAAATCAACTAAAGCTAGAACATTTAATTCAATTTCTAGTTAAAACACATTAAATGTTAAAAGAACTTTACATCTCAACTCTTTTTAAGCAAATCATCTGACAAACAGAACCAGTCTTTCAACTCACACAATAAATTTGAAATACCTTTTGGGTTTTGTCTTTGGAATCCAATACCTTCTCTAAAGAACCTTTAGCTGAGGTGCCACCATCCTCTCTTCCTGTTTCCTGCCTTTTCTGTTGTTGGAGCTGCTCTTCCTCCTGTCTGTCCTTTTCCTCAAGTTTCTTACGAACTTCAGCTTCTTCATATCTAGATGAAAAAAAGAAGTCAAGATGTCTTTTACTGGCATAATTGTGGAAAGTAAAATTAGTATCCTGCTTTGACTACACACTTTCTCCTTCCAACTGAAATCTAACTCTGCTAGTGTTCCATTACAAACCACAACTCACACATTTGCCCTCTGAGGCCATCTGGAAATTTACTTCAAATTTCCCAAAAATCTTGAGAAGAAACTGTATGTTCTCAACTTGAAGTTATTTCATGCTCTTTCTCTCCCACTAATTTCAACCTTTTAATGATTTAAATCTGCTGCAATTTTCTTTTTAAAGGTCTTGTAAGTCCCTAATTCTCTCTGCAAAATACCTGAATGTCACACTTGTGTTTATAATTTAGAGTAAAAACATTAAAGTGAGCATTGAAATAGCTATTACCAGTACATGGGGGTAGGGGGGTGGTATAACTTAGGTCACCAGGTCACTTTTTTCTAAAATGATGACTTTACTGAAATTTCCAATTTATTGGAAGTTAAACAGCTATCCAAACTATAGTTAGCAGATATCCAAGGAATTTGGAACTATTCCTTATTAAATTACATGCAATGTTTACTATTATTCCCAGGAGAGAACATATGTTATCAAGGACCTGCAACCTTGTTTGCCCTAAGTATCACAGGCAACACGTTGCCTGTGAGTTTCAACCAAAAGAGAGAGAGTAGATGAGGGAGGGGGGAAATGAATAATTGATTAAGGTCAATAATTAGTAAAAAATGAATTAATAGTTTTCATTTTATTATTCTTTGTTATATCTTTACATTTTATAGACTCTTTTGAATGAATATTCCACAATGAAAAATTTCTGAATGAACAAATAAGACTACACAATGGAAATGGTGACAACTCAGAGAATTTTGCCAGCTTCACATATTAAAAATTTTAAGCCTAATTTAAGAATGACTTCTAGACTCAAAATTATTTCCTACCACATTATCAACATCAGGTTAATAGTGACCAAAAATATGCCATCTATCAGTAAGATAATTCTAACTTGGTAAGCATCCACTTAACAAGATATTATACTTGTAGCTCTCGGAAAAGAAAGTTAGCATGTCACACAAAGCTGAGCTACTCCTCAAGTGGAAGCAATATAAAGAAAACACTGTTTCTCTCTAAATACTTAAGCAGTTAATTTCTATCCTTATGCTTAGCAATTCCTTCTGATTTATTCTATTGCTTGAAATGATTGCTATGATTGATAGGAACACAATGATTATAATTATCACACACTATTTTTAAAATGCTATTCTTTCTCCTTAAAAAATAAAGATGGGGAGGGGGTTCTAATTTTGGTAATGCTTAAGTAATTTCCATTGTGCTGAACCTCTCACAGACAACTATAAACTCTGGATGACATATAACTACCTGAAGGCACTAGAGAGCAACCACAATCAGGCAAAAAATGGATGGATAGAGGTTGACACTTGGGAGAAAGGAAGCGCATCTAGTAAGTTTCGCATTTTTTATTGGCTTTACACTTTAGGCAGGTTTGGTGCTGAAAGCAGATAAAAATTCTAATAAAAACCCTAATCACACAGAGCCAGAGTTCCAAATTCTTTGCATAAACTTCCCCAAATCGCTAGCTGATACCTGAATTAAGCACACATGGGGCGGACACTAAGGAACCCAGCTAATTCTGAAAGAATCCCAAACAGGAAAAATACAAAGAAAACCATCCCTAGCCAACAAAGATTGAAATACAATTTTGAGTCAGAGAAAAATAACATAGTACATACAAGGTGTCAATGATATGAATGACTGATATGAATTTCCACATCAGAAATCTCAGAAACAATGGAGGCCAGAAGACAATGGAATACTATTTTAAAAGTGCTGAAAGGAAAAAAAAAAAAAAAAAAGCCCTCACCCCAGAAACCTGTATCTAGTGAAAATATCCTCTAAGAATAATGAAGATAAAATAAAGAACTTTTGGATGCACAAATACCAAAAATTTGTTCCCAAAAGATCTGCCACCAGAAATGCTAAAGGAAGTTCTTCAGTTCTAGATGAAAACCTATGTCTTCAAGAAGGAATGAAGAGTGCCAGAAATGGTAAATATAAGGGTAAATACAAAAGACTATTTTTTTCCTTTCAATTCCTTTAAAACGTACATATCTGTTTATAGCAAAAATTATAACCCTATACTGGGGGAAGGTTCTAATATATGCAGGTGTAATATATATGACAACTAATGCATAAAGGGTGGTAAATACAATTATATGGTTGCAAGGTTTTTATGTTTTATATGAAGAGATATAATATTAATAGTTAAGGATATATATTAGGCTGGGCGCGGTGGCTCACGCCTGTAATCCTAGCACTCTGGGAGGCTGAGACAGGTGGATTGTTTGAGCTCATGAGTTCGAGATCAGCCTGAGCAAGAGCGAGACCCCGTCTCTACTAAAAATAGAAAGAAATTAATCGGACAGCTAAAAATACATAGAAAAAAATTAGCCGGGCATGGTGGCACATGCCTGTAGTCCCAGCTACTTGGGAGGCTGAGGCAGAAGGATTGCTTGAGCCAGGAGTTTGAGGTTGCTGTGAGCTAGGATGACGCCACGGCACTCTAGCCCGGGCAACACAGTGAGACTCTGTCTCAAAAAATAAAAAAAAAAAGGATATATATTATACACACATACATAATCCATCTATATACACAGAAGAGAGAGAAATACCTAGAGAATCTACTTCTTAAAAATTCAGAGGAGATGACACAAAAGAAAGCAAATAGCAAAATGACAGACCTAAGTCCAACCATATTAATAGTTACATTAAATGTGAATAGATGAAACACACTAATAATGAAGCAGAGATTGTCAGAATGGATGAAAGAGTAAGATCCAATTTCATGATGTCTACATGAGACACACTTTAACTACAGAGACAAGCTGAAAGTGGATTAAAAAGATGCAAACAGTAAGCATAAGAAGACTGGAGTGGCCTTGAAGTAGACCTTAGAGTATAGAATATTCTCAGAGGTAAAGAGGGACATAATGATAAAAAGGTCAATTCATCAAAAATCTATAACCACCCATAAATGTTTATGTGGCTAAAAACAGAATTTCAAAATACATGAAACAAAAGTTGAAAAAGTTAAAGGGAGAAATAGACAAATAGAGTTAAATACTTTAACATCCCTCTGTTAGTAATTGTTACAACTTAACACCTGCCCCCAAATCAGTAAAAACAGAGATCTGAACAACACTATCAACCACTTTGACCTAAACAACACAGAGAACACTACACTCAACAACTATACTTTCTTTTCAGTTGCTCATAGTTCATTCACCGAGATAGAGCATATGCCAAGCCATAAAACAAGAATTAGTACATTTAAAAGGACTGAACATCTCTAGCCACAATGAAATTAAATTAGAAATCAGTAAGATACTAGAAAAATCCCATATATTTGGAAATTAAACAACACAATTAGAATTTTTAATTTAATTTTTTCTGGAGATGGGATCTTTCTCTGTTGCCCCGGCTAGAGTGCAATGGCCCAATGACAGCACACTGCAACTTTGAATTCCTGGGATCCTCCCACCTTAGCTTCCTGAGTAGCTGGGACTACAGGCATACACCACCATGCCCAGCTAATTTTCTAATTTTTTATAAAGATGGGGTCTCACTATGCTGCCCAGGCTCACGATTCTAAATGATCCATGGATCAACATAGAAAAGGAAATTAGAAAATATTTCATAATAAATTACAAAGCTCTACTGGGGAAACAATATAGCTCTTAGATTTAAGAAAATCAGTATGTTAACATAAAATAAATGGAGACGTAAGTGAATGACTTCATACAGATTTTTATGAAAACAGATGTTTCACCACCTTATACCTACTTTGGCAATATCCAGTGATAAACAGATTCTCAAATCTCTAACAGGACCTTGCTTACTGGTATATTCACTTCCCCTATTTCTGTATGGAACTATATAGGAACTTGGTGACAGAACAGCAAGCATGTATCACTATCTGTTATCTCTATGGAAGCATCAGCTCCAGATTTTCCTGCTTATCTCATATGCCAGCGTCTATTTCATTGTTACAAAACAGAAATGAAAGATGTGGAACAGTAGCAAAATTATGCAACTGCTTTACCTAGCCCCTTCATAGCAAATCACTAGAGTGCCAGGGAGAAAGGTGTTTGTTGCAGAACAAGAATGCTTCCACTGTTAACAACAACAATAATAATAATGGCAAATACTTACTGAGTACTTACTACATGCCGAGCACCATCTAAGTGTTTGTACATGTGTTAATTTGCTTAATGCACTATGAGGTAGGTTTATTATTACTCCAGTTACAGATGAGGAAACTCAGGCAGAGGGAGGCTAAGTAATTTGCCCACGATCACACAATTAGTAAGGGAAAAACCCAGGGAGTCTGGCTCCACACACTTACCACTGCTCTATATCTCTTCTCTAGCAGTGTTCTATCCTGGAACAGAATGTGAACTGTGTGCCCTAAGAAGTAAGCACAGTAAGCCTGAATCCAATTTAAGGGCAGAAGTGAAGAAACTTCAAGATTCCCTTTTTGTTATTTTCTTGTCTTATCCACATCTTATCCTCTCCCTTGCCATTTGTTCCATTTCTATCATCTCTGCAAATCCAGTTAAAAGAGCTCATGTCTCTCCTACTTTGGAGCTTCAGTTGGTAAGCTGAAATGAGGTCAAGGCATGCTCTCTATCTGACACTGACTTTTGGTTCCTTTACCTGCCTATCTAATCCCTTTTATGAGGATTCTGATACCTTCACACTTAGTCAAAATTACATCTAAAACCATCCTTAACACGAATGTAATGGAGATGGGTAAGCAAATAAATGTTTGACAAGTATTCCCTAATGGCAGGTGATGCTGAAATCTGTTTTCTAGCCATTTATTAGGTCTTTTTGCAAAAGTGGTTTTTTGGAACCTGGAACTAAGTTTGCCCTCGGAATGGTGAGACATACACTATGACGCCAGATGGCTAGGCAAAATTTAGCAGAAAATTTATCCTAAGGTATTCAGGCTTTCACCTTAAAGTGACAGTCAATCCTCCAAACTCTAGACAGCACATGCCTAATGCCCTTTCTCAGACTGCTGGCCTGACAAGACAGAGAGACTTACAGGAGAACAGCTCTGTGATTGGCTTATTAGAGAATTAGGACAGGACAGATGTGAAGATATGGATATGTTACTATAGAGCTGCTCTAAATGTCAGTTAAAGACACCGAACATGTGGGGCTGGGGATTGAGGGAGGGTATACAGGGAGAAAAACACAGAGCAAAAAGGTTCTCCCCATCTAGTTGCAAAGTAATCTACACCACAGGAAAAATTCAGAGTACATTCAAAATCCTTAGAATTAGAAAGGACCCCAGAAGTCATTCAGTAACAGGAAACTCATTACATTGAAAGATGGACCATTCTGTCAAAGTGTAAAAAGTACCTAAATAATGAATCATTTTCTCATTGTCTTCCATTATAAGTTGAGAGTTATTTTCTTAAAGAAAAACTGTCAAATCACTATATTATAGAAAATTGTATTTACTTCAAGAAGCATCTGCCTTTGTCATTGTAATCTATATGTATTTAATGCTCTGATGCTATCCACTCCAAAAAATTCTCTTCAAATGAACACTGTACATTTGTTTAAAAGAAGTACAATAAAATATATCTCACACAGTTAAGCTCCATTGCACAAGTTTTCAAAAATGTTATAGTCAGGCCGGGTGCGGTGGCTCACGCCTGTAATCCTAGCACTCTGGGAGGCCGAGGCGGGTGGATTGCTCGAGGTCAGGAGTTCCAGACCAGCCTGAGCAAGAGCAAGTCCCATCTCTACTAAAAATAGAAAGAAATTAGCCAGACAACTAAAAATATACAGAAAAAATTAGCCAGGCATGGTGGCGCATGCCTGTAGTCCCAGCTACCTGGGAAGCTGAGGCAGGAGGATCGCTTGAGCCCAGGAGTTTGAGGTTGCTGTGAGCTAGGTTGATGCCACGGCACTCTAACCCAGGCAACAGAGTGAGACTCTGTCTCAAAAAAAAAAATGCTATAGTCAAAGTCCCTTATGCCCAGTAACCAGTTACAGTTATATAAAAACATTCTTTCACCTAGATAACTTATACATGAATCATTACATACTTATTAATTTGCCTTCTGAAGAATTCAGCAACCACAAGATTTTCTTTTCCCCTTTATTGCAAAAACAATAAAATACTAATAAAAACATTTAAAAACAGAAAAAATCATCAATAATTCTACCTGAACTCAACTATTCAATTTTTATCTTTGTCTTTTAAAAATATGTTTTGGGCCAGGCGAGGTGGCTCACGCCTATAATCCTATCACTCTGGGAGGCCAAGGCAGGAGGATTGCTTGAGGTCAGGAGTTCGAGACCAGCCTGACCAAGAGCGAGACTCCCATCTCTACTAAAAACAGAAAGAAATTAGCCAGGCAACTAAAAATAGAAACAAAAAAAATTAACTGGGCATGGTGGCATGTACCTATAATCCCAGCTACTCGGGAGGCTGAGGCAGGAGGATCACTTAAGCCCAGGAGTTTGAGGTTGCTGTGAGCTAGGCTGACGCCCAGGCACTCACTCTAGCCCAGGCAACAAAGCAAGACTCTGCCTCAAAAAATAAAAAAATAAAAGATAAAAATCTGTTTCAAACTTTTTATTTCAAAAAGAATATTTTTAAATACAAGTAACGAATTATACATTCTTAATGAAAAAATTCAAGCCAGTACTGAAACATGTCAGATTGGTTAAATCTTCTGGTTTCCCTCTTCTACTTATTATTTGCATCATAAATTTCTCAAGTTTGCCCTTGTCTACTAACCAGGCTTTGGCAGCTTGTATCACTTTAAACCAGTTCTATTGTTCTCCCCTCCTATATCATATTATTAGGAATGCTTTTGGATTTACCCATTAACAATTTTTACACTATAGATATGGGCAGAAATTTATCTACTAGGATCTGCATGAGAGTATTATGTTATTCATAATGGCAAAAATTTAAATTTAAAGAATGACTAATGACTAAAAACCGAAACATACTGCTTTTAATTCGTAACTATTTTATAAGCCTGGCAAGAAAGTCACGGCAAATACCAGAATTAAATTTTTTTCTAAACATACACAACTTCTGTAACTAGGCAAATCAAAACTAACAGTAAATACCTCATAAGACCAGCATCCAGCACCACAGTACAACATGGGGCATGTGAAGAATTAAATTTTTCTAAAAAAATATTGTCAGATTTTATAAATATTTTAACTTAGGAAAATTCGACCTGAGTTCTAATCTAATATACCATTGCTTACCTTAACAATCTAACATTCTAACCACTTTTTAAATTTCAACAAAGAATAGTAGTAGTAACACATGAACATAATACAGGTGATACAGCAAAAGATTTTAATTTTTGTGTCCCAGTTATCATAAGACTTATTTCTCGGAATTGGGATATTATATGCATGGTCAGATATAGATGGATAAATTCTAAATATTATTTTTACCTTCTAAATTTATATTTTTTTAAAGATTTCATAATAATGTCTATACCTTAGTTTAAGGCTTTCAGAAAGTCTTTCAGCTTCTTCAATAGCTTTTTTGATGTTTGCAGGTCCAAGTATTGAATGAAAGTAGTCCTAAAATTATAGGAAAACCATCCCATATTGTTAGTACTGGGCATTGCACATAGCACTAATGCTAAAAACATTAAAATCATGGTGCTTATATAAAGGAAGGTTTGATTATGATTGAAGTACTTTTTAAAACCTTTAACCTAAAAAAAACAAAAACAAAAACAACTTTTAACCTACATATATGGACAATTTATTCTCCAAATATTTTAAAAGTATCTCTTCAGACCATTAGTATATTTTAAAAAGTCCATTAGTCAATACATTTTATTTATGTGTAAGGTACCATTAAGAAGTATAAATACTATTCTTATTGTAAGTGCCAGAAAGTAAAGCTTTCAAGAGTAAAATATACTTTCTTATTACAAATGTGTACCTATTTTCTCTAGTCTCAGAAGCAATAAAGCAAATCATGTGTAGATGTACATTAGATTTGCTTTGTTTACTTGTTTTAAACTAAAATATTTTTGCTTCCACCTGTACTTTACAATAGCTATCCATATCTTAAGCAGAGTCAAAACACTATTGACACATAAAACAAGTTTTACACTTGAGGAAATTTTGAGTAACCAAAAACCAAATGATAGAAAATAAATCATCAATAGTATACCTTTAAAAAAATGCAAAGGTTTGGCACATAATTTACTCACAAGCATAATGAAGTTTTTTAAAAAATCACTACTCCAAGAGGTTACTCATTAGATCCTACAATCAGATATTTTCAAATCAAGGTTTGTTTGACATGACAGTAGTTAGTTAAATCAGCTGAATGATTACTGGGTCTGATTTGCCACAACATATCAATACGATTTTGCAATTAGAGCCTACTAATATGGTTCATCACAAATTTATAGTAATCAAAATCTGTAAAAAGAAGTGCCAGTAAGCCAAAAGTACCCATCTTTGGCTCTTTGATAGGCAGTCACGGAGAGGTACGCTGGTGGAGCAAATCTGTCGATAACAGTTATCTCTAGTCTAAAAGTAGACCGTACTTTGGTTGAGTTTATTTTTCTAAAGCCTAAATATGTTACCAATAGAAGGGCCCTTCATTACCTAATACCAATAAAAGTGTACGGTTTGTTCAATAATGCAATAATTC
Source organism: Indri indri (assembly GCA_004363605.1). Taxonomy (NCBI): domain Eukaryota; kingdom Metazoa; phylum Chordata; class Mammalia; order Primates; family Indriidae; genus Indri; species Indri indri. The sequence continues at coordinate 42,493 of RJWJ010009262.1, forward strand.
AATAATTGCATTGTTGCATTCAATAATAATGCAATTGTATAATAATTCAATCAACTGAACACACTGATCTCAGTTACCACAATGTCCTGATGACTGAGGCAACACTTTTCTAACAGAAAATAATGTAATCATTGTTGTTAATTTCTGATAAAAAAAAATACAAACCCAAAACACCACGAATTGTTTTACTCATTGTACACATGAACTCATTAAAAAGCCAGCCAGCTTAACTCTATTTAAATGTTGAAAAAATTGTTTGTGTTTGGGCATGCCTGTTACACACTACAAGCAGACATTCCCTTAATATTAATGAGGTTTCCTGTCATTTATTTCTCTTTGTGTGCTTAAAGGAGCTCAGTTAAACTAAGTATAAATACTTTCACATTTTTAATAGTATGACAATTGGCAGAATAAAAAGATAACATCCAATTATTATACAACTAAAAATGTTTCCTTCTCAAATTTACCAAGTAGAACTTTCCTATTCCTGAACATACAAATTCAAACTCTCATGATTTCATAAACAAAAAAAGAAAAAATATTTACCAATGAATATTAAGGATTATCAAGAATGCCATAAAGATTTTAAAATACAATTCTAATTTTATCTAGAATTTGCTATGCTAATATTTTCAATATATTTTCCTCCCTCCTTCTTCAGATAACCCTGAAAAATTATTCAAAAACTGACTTTTTGATGAATAAGCAATAGATATACTGTGGCCTCTGCTATTGAGAGCCTGCTAAACTAACCAATTTTATCTAAATCTTGAATATTCTCTAGTATAAAATAAGAGTGAAAGATACATGTTTCTGAAGTTCACTGACATATATTTTGTACCTACCTGATCTAAAGGGTAAAAACCAGAAAACATCTAGTTAGTAAATTTAATACCTCATGTACCTGAAGTACACTAGAGAGGCTGGGATAAAGAAAATAAAACAAAAAACAGGTCTAAGATAGAAGCAGATGAGGTACCGTGGACAAAGCAAATGAAGCTAATCCTTTTACTGAAAATCAGGAACTGAACTACTGCAGCATATAAAGTGACCACCTGGGTTATTTGAGCCTTTGCAGGGAAATTTCCAACCTGAACTTCTCCTACCACTAGACACTCCCTCTAGAAATGCAACAGATACTCTATGGAAATGGAAAAATCTCTTATCAATTAAAATTTACTCCCTACCTTCTCAAGAACAGAAAAAAAGTAGCCAGAAAAAGATTCCCAACCTTGTCAAAGAAAAAAAAAATACTAACTTCTAAAAATAAAGCAAAAAGTAAACAAGTACCTAAAAAGTAGCTCTACCACACAGACAAAACATCAAACACCAAAACTACCAATGTTATCAAGTTTCAAATCTTTCAAAAATATTTACTCTAGTAAGTGCTGTTAACATTTCTTTTTAACCAATTCCACTTTAACAGATTTCAAAGAGTATGGAAAAACTTGTTTGAATTTCGGCAGGCCTCTGTCTCTTATCTGCAGATGAGTATGTTCAAGAATGTTAAAAGATGTTTTTCCGCT
>RJWJ010009263.1:0-50503 GCA_004363605.1 Indri indri
ACAAGAGACTCAAGGCTTCGGAAAACCAGAGACTTGAAACAGCCGCGGCAGAAAGTAGCAGAAAGAACAGGACTGGGGACACACCAGGATTGCTGGGCACGCCGCGCCCCAGCTGACGTGTCTTTCAGAATAGTGCCAGCGCAGAAGCAGGAAAGCCAGGTTGGTCCGTTCACGCCCGGTCTGGCCAGGCTACTGGGTCCCACAGTCCAAGGCGGGTCTAGGTCAGTGGGGAGATTTGTGTCGGGGGTGGTGGCTCTGTGTCCCGCCCCCGCCCGCCGCCCCCTGTCGTTCAAGGACCCACCACCTTCCACACGCGGCTCCCGTGGTCTCCCCACCGCGAGCATCCAGCCTGAGTGCGCATGACCGGTTTCAAAAAGGTCAGGCCGGAAGTGGCATGAGCGTGACCTCACCTCGCTGCAAGGGACACTGGGAAATGCTTTCTAGTTGCTTGTCAGGGAAAAGGAGGAAGTGGGTTTAGTGATCACCAGTCTCAGTTGGGTTTGATGACACAGACTGTGGAATAAAAGCAGCACCAGGTGTGACAGGGAGATGAGAAAGCCCCCGGGGAGTTAGAAGAAAGAGTCTCTTTTCACTGGAGAAAATTACAGGTTTCAAGCCAACCCCAAGCATCGCCCGGATCCACTAGGAAACAGCAACTGTAGGTTCTCCAGCTTGGTGCAGTGAAGCTTAGAGACGAGAAACTTTGTTGACGGCAGACCAAAGTGCGCTTCCCACGTCTAAGGTGCAGAAAGACCACGTGCACCTCAGCACAGCTGTCCCTACTCACGGTAATGTCACGGAACCATGGCACAGAATTAAAGCCTCACAGCACTGAGAACATTTGGCATTTAATTTTTATAGCACAAAAGAATTCACATTTAAGAATTTTTCAGATTTTAATAAACAAAAGGAATTTATTGGCAAAATGTGAGGCTATACCCTCCCTCCAATGCTATTACCAAAAATGAGTCTTAGAATTGCATCTTCTCATAAAGTTCTCCCTGTTTCCTGGTGTAGCACTGAGCTTGTGACAACTCAGATCACGTACTCTGTGGGGCACAGAGCTCCGCTGGGCGTGGCACGGGATTAGGGATGATTGCTGTGGATTAGGAAGCAAGTCTTGTTGGACTCGTCTCCAGGGCATGGATGGAGGCGACGGCAGAAGGCAGGCAGAGGGAGATATACCCACAGTGCTGTGCGAGGTGCCCCTGTGTACCCCAGGCAGGCTTCTGAGAGGCAGGGACAGTCCTCTTCCTGGGGCCTGGTGGCAGGGCCTAAATCGATTAAAATGCTGGACTGGTCCAGAATGTTGCAAAGACTGTACAACAGAGTGGAGAGGATGGTCCATGAATATCAGCATGCTGGGACATATTTTATCCTATTATTAAAAAATTATTTTTATATGGGAAAAATCCTCACAAATCTGATTTTTAAAAAGCATGCACAATAAGACTGCAGCAAAGCCAAAACTATGGCTCATTTGTTTTGTCGACCTATACGCTGTTTCTTCTGTAAGACGCTCCATTTTCCTACAGTAACCTATGGCAGAGTAGCTTTGTGAACACTCAATTATGCATCTACACTTTCTCTAAGTAAATTGTGTTCTGATGTCTTAGGTAGACATGGACATGGAAAATATCAATGTTTTAAAGGTTAATGAGTGTGTCACTGATTACATTTGTATTCAAATGGACAAAAACAGGTATTCCTTTGGGCAACACTTTATACACTGGTTTAATAATGACCTTTAGTATAAACAATAATAATAATGAAGGGGACATTGTGAGCCATTAATGGTTTTATGATTTCTGTGTATTACAGCCTTGGATGTTTGTAAATTTATGTGTATGTGTATAGCTTATTAAGTGTTCCACTGAATTGTAATATTCAGCCTAATATTACATGCTTCTTTCTTGTCGATACTCAGGTTTTAAAGTATAATCTCAGATGTAAATTAGTCAGCTAAATTAAAACAGAGTGAGGGTGCCTGAATTTTATGACATATAGTGTCATCTAAAGGATACAATTCTGTGATTCTTTCAAATGGGACTTTTCTTTTCCCAATTAAAACATCTTTGGCCTTGTTTACTAATTTTCATTATACAGAATTCTTTACAAATCAGCAAAAAATGCTGTAATTACAACCACATTCTTAATTCATATAAATATCATTAATGCTTTAGAATAATTATAGAGTTGGCTCTTGGTATCCAAGGGGGATGGTTCCAGGACTGCCTGAAGATACCAAAATCCATGTATACTCAAATTCTGCAGTCGGCTGTCCAGAACCCACATATACAAAAAGTCAGCCCTCTATGCAGGTATTACATTCCACAAATACTGTACTTCTGACCCTCGTTTGGTTGTGAAGGTAGAACTTGCTGATACAGAGGGCTGACTGTATTTATTGAACAATATCTCTGTGTAAATGGACCCTTGCGATTCAAACCTGTGTTGTTCAAGGGTCAACTGGTAATTATTGGATTCTAATGGCAAAGGATAAAAATAAAATACCACTTTAAAACTATTTTACACACAGAGTGTACTTGCACTACTACTTGTCAAAAAGAAATCCAAAGAAATGCTCATTGGAATTATTCATTACTTTAAAATTTTAATTTGATTCCATTTTGAAGAGGAAATACATTCACATAATTTAAAACCCAAAAGATATATATCTAAAAGGCATGTATCTTAGTCCATTTTGTGCCGCTATAACAGAATATCTGAAATTGGGTAATTTATAAGGAACAGAAATGTATTCTTTCACAGTTCTGGAGGCTGGTAGTCCAAGATCAAGGCACCAGTATCTGATGAGAGCCTCGTTTTCCTGTGTCCTCACGTGGTGGAAGGTAGGAGGGCAAAAGAGAGCAAAATCCCTCCATCAAGCCCCTTTTATAAGAGAACCTAATCCTATTTACAGAAAGGAGAGCTCCTGGCTTAATCACCTCTTAAAGGTTCCACCTCTTAATACTATCACATTAGCAATAGCTGAAATTTGGAGGGGGACCATTCAATGGAATGGTGTCATGGAATGCTCCCTGCAGCAATATTTGTAATAGCTCAAACCAGAAACAATTTAAATGTCCGCCAATATCAGATGGATAAATGTAGTGGCGTAATCATACAATGAAATACCATACAACAACGAAAATGAACAACTACTTACTTGTGCAGCAATATGGATGACTCCCACAAGCATAATGTTGGGTCATAAAATTATTTATACTGTATGATTTCATTTATATATAAAGTTCCAAAAAAGGCAAAACTAATCTATAGTGTTAGACGTATGATAATGGTTACCTTTGGAGAGGAGGGACAGTAATGCTTTGGGGAAAAAAACATTACTTCTGGGGTTCTAGTTTTGTTCTCTTTCTTGATCTGGGTGTATTGTTAAAGGAAAGATAAGGATGACTCAGTATTGAAAATGTAAGCACCACATGTATTTATTTCAATCGAATGGTTCCCTGAAGGGAGAAAAATCAGGGATTTTATTTGCTACAAAGGGGAGATTCATTGTGATTTTGCCAATTAAGGATTGCAGCTTGTACCCTGGATTGGGGAGAATGAGTCCGTTTGTATGTATTTGTTTGTGTGAAGTGAGTTTCATTGTTCTTTAATTGGGAAAGTATGTTCAGTTAAGGCAGTGAGGCTCGGGCAGACTGGAGTCACTCAAACTCTTGGTTGTGTATCACCTTTGCTAGAGCATTGGTCAAAGTGTATAGTCCTTTTCTAGCTTTGGCTGGTTAAAACAGCTTTCAGGTGCGATAAACCCTAGGCAAGTACTGTTATAGAGTTGGGTTTTTTTTTACAGACCTTTCTTGTGGCCTTACCTTATTTGGGGATGAAAGGTTGACCTGAAAGGATATTAAAGTTATCAAACTTTCAGATCCAGATCAGATTCAGATCAGTTTTGGGTGTTGTATAGAGTATATGTTTTTTATTTTATTGATTTATTTTATATTTAATGAGGTGTGATTTATATACACTAAAATTCTCTTATTAGTATGAGGTTCTGTGAGATCTGAAAATCTCATGGTTGTGGAACCACTGCTACCACTATCTACACAATCAAATACACAGTGATTCTATCATCACTCAAAAGGGCACCACACACCCCTGTTTGAGTTACCAGCCCCCAAATTCCCAGCAATCGGCAAACCCTGATTATTTTTATTTCCCTGTAGTTTTGCCCATTCTACCACGTCATATGCTTTTTAAGTCTGGTTTCTTTTATGTAGCACAAGGCATTTCAGATTCATTCATGCTCTTGTGTGTATCAGTAGTTCATTCATTTTTATTGCTGAGTAGTATTCCATTATATAGATGCACCACAATTTGGCTGTCTAATCATGACTTGATGGACCTTTGGGCTATTTCCAGAGTTTTGCGATCATGAATACAACTGATTTAAACAACTTGCAGAGAGGTGTTTGTGTGAGGATAAGTTTTTATTTCACCTGGGTAATACTTGACAGTAAGATTACTGGGTGATATGATAAGCATATGTTTAACTTTAAAAGAAACTGATGAACTATTTTCCAGTGTGGCTGTACCATTTTGCTTTCCCACCAGCAATGTATGAGAGTACCTGTTGTACCACATCCTCGCTGGCAGTTGGTTTCGCAGTTTTTAGCCATTCTGATAAGTGTGTAGTGGTATCTAGTTGTGGTTTTAATTTGCATTTCCCTGAGAAATAATGACAAATAGCGTTGCACATCTTTTCATGTTTTGTGTTGATCCAAGTTCCCGTCTGCTATCAGAATTCTTTTACCTTAAAAACTTCCTATAATATTCTTACAGTGCAATTTTCTAGAAATGAATTCTCAATTTTTGTTTGTCTGAAAAAGTCTTTCCTTCATTTTTGCAAACTATTTTCACTGAGTATAGAATTCATAGGTAAGAGTTTTATTCTTTCTGCACTTTAAAAATGTTATTCCATTATCTCTGGCCTGCATAGTTTCTAATGAGAACCTCCTGTAATTCTTATCTGTATCTTCTTTGGTGTCTTTTTTTTCCTCTGGCCTTCAAGATTTTCTCTTTTGTTTTAGACATTTTGAATATAATGTGTCTAAGTGCATGGTCTTGATTTGGAGGGGGTTGTACTTATCTTAGTATTTTCCAAGCTTCTTGAATCTGTGGTTTGATTTCTTTCATTATTTTTAGAAAAATCTCAGCCATTATCTTCTTTTAACAACTGTTCTATCTCATTTTCACTCTCTTCTCCTTTTGAGATTCTAATTACACATGTTAGACTGTTTGGTATTGTCCTACAGCTTTTGGATTCTTTGTTCTGTGTTTTGTTTTATATTTTTTTCCCATTTATGTTTTAGTTTGGGTAGTTTCTGTTGACCTCTCCTCCAGTTGACTGATCCTTTCTTCAGCTATGTCAAATCTAGTAATGAGCTTTGTCAGGCATTCTTCATCTTCTTTTAACAAAAATTTTTTAATTATAGCATTTCCATTTGATTCTTTCTCATAGTATTATTTTTTTGCTGAAATTCCTCATCCGTTCATGCATATTGTCAACTTTTCCACAAACCTTTATTATATTTATCACAGTTATTTTAAATTTTCTGCCTGATAGTTCCAACATCTAGTCATATCTAAGTCTGGCTCTGTTGATTGCCCTGTTTCTTGAGAGATGATTGCTTTTTCTTACTTTTTTGTGTGTCTTGTAATTTTTGGTTGAAAGCCTGACATGGTATGTTGTACAGTAAAGGCTAAAGTAAATGATATTTTGCATAGAAATGGGAACACTTCTTCTGCTAGGCTTTTTGACTTAACTCTGTGGGGAGCTGAGTCAACATAGACAATATTTTAGCTGGGTTTGGGTTCTGTTGTTGCTATGGTTACTGTCAGTGAACCACTGGATTCAAAGTCTTCTAGTTTTACCTTGTGTATAGATTATGGCTGTGCTGCCAGAGGGTTTTCTTCAATATTACTGTTACACTCTCAGCTGCAGGCTTTTCCTGTGGACCTATGCATCAAAGAGACAGGGCACATGAGAGAAGATGAAGATACAAGAGGGATGAAGAGTTGGGGCCATCATCACACTCTAACATAGGTGCTAATTTCTCAGAATTCAATTGTGTTTGTTAGAGTCACTTTAGAGTCCTTTTGATTTAGGATCATTTGATGTTTGTTGAGATCGCGAAGCAGCATTTCAGAACATGTTTACAAATCATTTGACAATAGCGATGATTAGAAACAGAGATTAAAAACAGCATAACTAATATTTACAAAGTGCCCCTCCTTTTGTCAAACTCAAGCCATGAGAATAGGTTTCAATTGTATGCTTTGTCCCACTTTTTACACCAGTTGGCTTGTTCTTGAATTTTATGTAAGAAACTCTCATTTAGCAAGATAAGGAATGATACCTTTAATAAAGATATGGATATCACCATCTCTAATTTCTCCAGATAGATTCGCATCCCACTGAGAGCAGCAGATGGGTATAAAAGGTACCTGGAACATATGGGGGATTTAAAAATTCAAAAAAAATACTTATAAGTATAATTCTTGATTTCCAGAAATTAAAAATTGACCAGATTTAGCATGGCTTTTATATAAAAGCTTGTCATGGTCAAGGGTATACATTCTATCTTCAGTATACCATGAATGTTAATTGTTTAATATATTTGAATTCTCTAGCTGCACTAATACATTAGCCTTCCTCTATGTAGTGCTGGCACAAAGTTTGGTAATTGGTCCTAATTTTAATTTTCAATTTTGATTTGGGTTTTACGAGATTTTCCATGACATGGATGCTAAAGTTTGAGAAAATAATTTTATAATTTTCATAGAATTTAGTATAGTTATAAAAATTTAGGTAGAAACATCAAAAACAATAAAAACCTACTCAGTTTCTCAGTCAAAACTTTAGAATAAATTTTAGGCCTTAGATGGGTCAAAGATTTAATATAATTATGGTAACTGGTGCCAATGCCTATAAATTAAGACAAATATTTAATCCACATGATTAAATAGGACAAGTTAGCATTATAAGGTTGGAAATCTTGAGCAGAAATATGGGATGCTTGATATCCAATGACATGGGATACACTAGAAGTTAGAGATGTATTAAAAAAATCCAGAAGTATTTCCAATTTCCTGGAGTATTTACACTCTTGGGTGGAAAATGCCATGGTGAGCATAAACTCTCCCTGGGCAATATGTGTTAAGGACAAGAATAAAAAACATGAATAAGTCATTGTTAGTATACTATCAGCAAGTTTAAATCACCAAAAAGGAACCCAAATAGCTATAAAGATTAGAGACAAAAAACTATGAAGAAAGAAGAAAGACAAAGGAAAAGAAAGAAAGAAAAAATTTGTAGTTTTGGTCATTGGGTCTCATTCTGGTGATCTTGGGTGAAAACTGTCTACTCCAAGTATTTATCAGCTTGGTTCAGGGTACTTGGGTAGCTGATGTCAACCTCCAGCAGTTTTCTTCATCTGAAGGTTTTCTTTGAGGCTCACTGTGAGATACTCAATAATATGGACTCCCAGCTGTCCCCCACCACTGAATCAATTTCTTTAGCCTTCTTTTTGCATAGGGGATACCTGGATCCAAGATACATTCCTTGTAGTTTTACCGTGGTATCTGTTGTTAGGATCCTTTCCAACATGTCTCCAGATGATATTTCCAATTGGTGTCTTTTCCAGAAATACCTAACATCCAGGTTAAGAATTGAAGAGATTCTGAAGGTGAAATTTTTGAAAATCCAGTTTGCATGCCCATGGAAGATCAGAATGATTATTGAATTTCTTTTGATGGTATTTAGTTAGGTCTGCCTGAAGCAAAGTCAAATCAGCTATGGGTGCTAAGATTGCAGGTGCATAGGTTTTCTAGTTATTAACCTATAAGGTATATTCTATGAGTTCCAGAATGGGCTGACCTGATGACCACTAGGGGTAAAATTCTCAGCCAGGGATGTCCAAGCTTTTCAGAGAACTTAGCCAATTTAAATTGTATAGTTACATTTGCACCTCTACTTTTCCTGGAAACTGTGGAGAGTAAAGGCAATAAGATTTTTGATTAAACACTAACCCCTTGCCAAGTTCCTTTGTGACTGTTCCAGTAAATGATTATCTGTAACATTAGGGAGTATGGTTGGTTTCCCAGGTGGGAAAAACATTTTGTAACAATTTTTTGTTGTGCAATTTGGTCAATGTTATCTCAGTTTTCTGGTGTAACCAAGGGGCCATCTTTGCTGCATTAGAAGCCATTGAAATTGACAGAGCAACTTGATTTTAGCCAGTGTTTTTATTTTCTGAACCAGGGGCTAAATACTCTGAAACAAATTGTATGTAAAAAATCAGTTTATTTTCTTACATTTCCATCATTGTAAATAACTCCTATGAACAAGGAGAAAGTGCACTTATTTCGTTTAATGATCTGCCAATGAATTCCCTTAGCCTTCTTTACCATTGTTCACGCTATGTGCCTAAACTTTTAATGTGGATGTGTCTTTTGGGAGCATCAGTGCTTCTAATGCATCTATTTTTTCCCCATTTTTCAGGCCTTCCTGATGAGATCAGCTATTCCTTCTGTGTCATAGCATTGCCAAATCATGCACAACGCCAAAGGCATAATAGCTCTCTGTGTGTACGTGCGTGTGTCTGTGTCAGTGTGTGTGTGTCTGTGTGTCCCTTTTGACACCAGCTCTTATAAGGGCTATTAGTGCCACCAGTTAGGCTGGCTTGTCTTTGTGTCAAAGGTTATCTTCTAATACAGGTTTATGTATTCACTGCATAACCTCAATGGTATTGGCCTAGATCATTTAAAAAGAACATTTGCTAGGAAAACATCAACTAGCTCTTCCTTGGAGACACTCAATTTTATAGTCGCTGTTATATAGTCCTGGGGCTCTTCTTCATCAGGTGGTGGAAGCGACACTGCAGGATTGAGATTACAACATTGACAACTGGTAATATGAGAGACCAACAACAGCAGTCATTCCTCGTTCATTGGCTTGCTGAACAATGACGGATGTTGCTTGTCAGAAATAAAAAATGAACAGCCTGTGGAACCTATGGAGCTATGGTGTGGCAAGGGTAATATCTACAGAAGCTTCGGCTGGTTTTGCAACCACTGTCATGGCACATAACAAGGTGGGAACCCCTAGGTGCTGAATCAAGAGAAGTACCTAAATCGGAGATGGTCTCTGGTGTTTCCCCCGTTGTTGCGCAAAAGCCTCTTGTTGGTACCCCCCTCCCCCGCCACCTCCTTTTTGCTGCAGCTAAAGGAAATGTGCCAAAGGGCAAAGGGAAAATGATTTTTTTTATTGTTGTTCAAGTAGAGCTAGGATTGGGGCTTGCTGTAATTTAGATTTCACAGTGACAAGGTCAGTTTCAGCCTCATCAAGTAAGTTTTCTGATTATACGTTTTTGGTAAGTTCACGAAGGAGTCAAGTTAGGCTGGAAAAATTGGGAATCCATCACCTTTAATATCTTTGCAGTTTCTCCAGTGCTGTCAGTTCCCTATTTTTGGATAGAGTGTGCCCTGTAGTGGAGAGGTCCCTATTAAATAATTTACCATCTTCTTAGCAGAATTGTAATGTTTCCTTTGCAGCTTTATCAAATTCAGCTACTCGCTCCTTTAAGAGGTAGACTGAATCCTCTTGAGTTTTCCGGGGGAGGTAAATAAGAGGTAAGGTCTTCTATACTGAATGAAATTGCAACCTTGTGAGAAGTGTCATGTCCTTTAAATCATCATGTAGAGACTGGAAGGTGCCTATGAGCTGCCCAAACACCTGTATATTGTTAGTCATTCAAAATAGAGAAAAAAATATCAACTATCTTTATTTACAGAGAAACTAATGAAGGCTGAGAAAGGTCTCTGCCAGAGAACTATTTACCTGTAAGTGGAACTGAAGACAGAATGGCATCAGAATGAGGAACTACTGGAAACCCAGGACCAACTTTGAGTGGTTAAGTCTGGCAAAAACTGATGTCCCTCTCCACTACGTTTGTAAAAAGACAGCACAGACTCATGTAAGAAATTTTTGATCTGAGGATCTATAATTGGTTTTATTCTTTGAATAACTTCTGGGTTCAGAGGATATTAGAGTGGCTTAGGCAAGGACTTTGATCTACCTGTATCTTTATAGGTTCTGTTCCCATCACACGTTCTCCATCTACAGAGCTTTTGCTCATAAATTGCAATGTACCAGCTGGAGTAAGAGCTCTATAGTCTTAAGAGTCATTGTAGGCGACTTTAGCAAAGTCAAGTGTAGAAATAGCATCCCATGAAATTGGGTTTCTAGTGGTTCTTTATTTTCCATGAATAGCCTTTCAGGTGAGCACTTAATCCAACAGCTGCATTTATGTAAAAGACTTCTGCCAGAGCATGAGAGGCGTGGAACCACAGAGGAGCAATTGGTGTTTTTCTTCTGTTGGTCCTATTATGGTGGTCAAACTAAGTGGGTTTGAAATACCCACTTTAGGAACACGTTGTTTTCTCTGAGTGACATGTTTTATTGCAGAGGGGTTCAGGATAGACAGGGTGGCACTTATTGTCAACTAGAAATTTGCTGTTTTTTCTCTTTTTATCTATAGATGTGGTAGGTAGAGTCCTAAAAACGCTTCCCTGTTGCAAGATTTCTGTCGCTGGTTATTCCATCGAACGTTAGTATAGGTACTGTCAAGAAGAGATTTTGCAGTTGTAATTAAAGTCCCAAATTGGTTATATTAAGATTCAGAGATTCTCTGTGTAAACTTAATCTAATCACACAATTCTTTAAAAGTGGAGGGAGAAGCTGATGGGAGAAGAGGCAGGTAGAAGAGAGAGGCAGAAGGGGAAGGCAGAGAGAGCCTGAGCTTGAGAAGGAACTAAAGTGCCATGGTTGGTTTGAAGATGCAGATGGCCTCGTGTGGGGTAGCATGGCAGCCCCAAGCTCTGGATGACAACCAGAAAAGAAACAATGACCTCAGTCCTACAACCCCATAGAACTGAATTCTGCCAGCATCCTGAGGAAGCCCTTCTGCTGAGCCTTCTGAGAAAAACCCAGGCTGGCCAACACCTCCATTTCAGTCTTGGGAGACCCTGAGCAGAGAACCCAGCCGAACCACCTGGACTTCTGTTCTCCAGAACAGGGACATGATCATTGGATGTGTTTTTAAACTGTTTGAGGTAATTTATTAGACATCAATAGAAAACTAACACAATTGATAATTCTTTTCTCTGAAACAAGGAACAGAGGACACAGCTCAACACTCTTAATGGCTTTTCAAGTTATGTCAATGGGAGCTCTTTTGGCTACAAGCAGCCTCTTGCTTTCAGGACGAGATTGGAAGCATAAACCCAGTATTCTGCCCTGCTTCCAATGTGGTCTGCCACAGCTGGAAAAAACCCACATATTTCATTCTGAGATAAATCACATCTTATTCTAGTACCTAAAATAAATAAAATATTGAGCATTTCCCACAAAACTATCAAGACTTTTATGAAAATTACTGGTTTCCCACCAGGAAGAGACCACTGTAAACATGGCAACTTTGGTGATATCGCGGGGCTTTTTCATGGTGTTTGTTCTTCATGATTTGATGAGTAAATGCTTCGAAGTCGAACTCCCTTGCGTTCTTTGCAAGTAAACGTTTCCATCTCTTTTCAAAATACTTTTGCCTTTGAGTCTTCCTTTGGTCCTAGGCACATTTTTCCCAAGTCCCTACTGTTGGCAGTGTCTACATCTATTTTTTCACCATTTTAGACTTAATTCTTAATTAACTGAGAAACAGAATTCTCACGTCTTATCATCCTGGCTTTAAGATTTGGTGCGAGCTCTCTGAATTGGAGGGCCATGAATTTCTTTTCTTTTCCCTATGCTTCATTTCTAAGTCTTCTCTGGTAATGTCCTGCCATATTTTGTGGTTCCTCTAAGTTTGCAGTCTCCCAATGATTCCAATTTCTTCTGACTGATTTAGCAATTTTGGGATAGAATTCTATGATGACCAGTTCAGGTAGGGCTCTTCGGTAGTTTACTTCCCATCTATATATGACTCCTTTTTATGAACAGCTTTATTGAAATATAATTTCTATGCCAGACAGTCCATCCATTTGAAGTGCACAATTAAAAGGTTCTTAATGTATACTCATAGAGTTGTGCATCTATTACCAAAATCCAATTTAGAACATCTTCGTTGTCCCCCCAAAACTCTGTATCCCTTTACTATTATCCCACCAGCCCTTGGCAACCACTAATCTACTTTCTGTCTATAAAGATTTGCCCACGCTTTTAGCTCTGACTCAGGCAGTGCAAAGGCAATATCTGTAACCTAAACGTTTATACCCCTGCAATATTCTAAAATAAAATAATAAAAAAGATTCGCCCACTCTGCACATTGCACATAAGTAAAATCATATCACATGTGTGCTTTTGTGACTGACTTCTTTCACTTAGTGAACTGTTTTCAAGGTCCGTTCATGTTGTAGCATGTATCAGTGCTTCATTTATTCATCTTGACAAATACTATTCTAATAAAATGTACACCACCTTTTATTTATCCATTCATCAGTTGGTGGACATCTGAGTCCACTCCCACTTTCTGGCTATTATAAATAATGCTGCTTTGAACCTTCACGTACAAGTTTTGTGCAGACATATGTTTTTATTTACCTTGAGTATGTACCTAGAAGTGGAATTACCGGGGTATATGGTAACCATTTGAGGAACCGCCAGACTGTTTTCTAAAGCAACTGCACCATTTACATTTCCATCCGGAGTGTATGAGGGTAACAATTTCTTTACATTCTTTTCAACACCTGTCATTACCTGCCTTTTTAAGTCTAGACATCCTGTTGGATATGAAGTGCTGTCTCAGTGTGGTTTAGATATACATTTTCCTCAAGGCTAATGATGTTGAGCAACTTTTTGCAACTTATTGGCCCATTTATGTATCTTCCTTGGAGAAATTCTAATCCTTTGCCCATTTTTCAATTGCACTATTTATCTTTTAATTGTTGAGTTTATGTGTGGTCTGCAAATATTTTCTTCCATTTTGTGGTTGTCTTTTCACTTCCTCTATGATGTCCTTTAAGCACAAAAGTTTTAATTTTTGTGAAGTTCAATTTATCTATTTTTGTTTTTGCTGCTTGTGCTTTTGGTGTCATCTCTACGAAAAAATTGCTAATACAAGGTCCTGAAGATTTAAGTTTATGTGTTCTTCTAAGAGTTTTATGGTTTCGGCTCTTATATATTTAGCTTTTTAATTCACTTTTACTTCAGTTTTATATGAGATAAGGGTTCAACTTCCTTCTTTTGCATGTAGATAATACAGTCGTCCCAACACCATTTGTTGAAAAGATTATTCTTTTCCCCATTCAATGGTTTTGGCACCCTTGTTGAAAATCGGTTGACTATAGAAACACAGGTTTATTTCTAGACTTGTGGTTCTATGCCACTGATCTATATATCCATCCTTATGACAATACCATGCTGTCTTCATTGTTGTAGCTTTGCATTAAGTTATGAAGTTGAGAATTATGAGTCCTACAACTTTGTTCTTCCTTTTCAAGATTTTTATAAATCTGTTTTGGGTTCCATGAATTTCTATATGAATACTAGAATCATCTTGTCAATTTCTTCATAAAAAGCCAGCTGGGATTTTGATAGGGATTTGCATTAATTCTATAGATCAACTTGGGGAATATTGCTATGTTAACACTATTAAGTCTTGCAATCTGTGAACATGGAATATGTCTTTCCACTTATTTAGGTCTTCTTTAATTTCTTTCAACAATATTTTGTAGTTTTCAGAGTATGAATTATGTACTTCTTCTGCTAAATTTATTCCTGAGAATTTTATTGTTTTTGATGCTCTTATAAATGGAATTGTTTTTCTAATTTCATTTTTGATTTTTCATTCCTAGTGTATAGAAATACAATTGATTTTTAAATATTGATCTTATACCCTGAAACTTTGTTGAACTCATTTATTAGTTTTAATATTAGTTTTTTCATGGACTTCTTAGAATTTTTTTATATACAAGTTTATATCGTCTGTAAACAGTGACAATTTTATTTTTTTACTTTCCAATTTTGATGCTTTTTTTGGGAAAATATTGCTTTTTTATTTTTAATGTTTCTAAAAAAATCAACTTTGTGGATATATAATTTATATACAATAAAATTTTGCAAAGGTTTTAAATGTATAGTTCAATGAAGTATGAAGACATTGAACATTTCCATAACTCCGAAAAGTTGCCTCTTTCTGCTTTGTAGTCAGTCCTTCCCAACTGCTGCCACAGGCAATCACTTCTCTGATAGCTAGCATTATAGGTTAGTTGCCATGCTTTAGAATTTTATGTAAATAGAATTACTATATATGCATGTAAAGTATATCTGGCTTTATTAGCTTATCAAAATGATTTGTACATGCTCTATTGTTGCATGTATCTGTAGTAAATTCCTTTTTATTGCTGAATAGTATTTGATTGTCTGAAAATGCTAAAATTTGTTTATCAGTTCTCCTTTTGATGGACATTGGAGTTGTTTCTAGTTTTTGCCTATTATAAATAGAGCTGCTTCAAACATTTTTTGATGAGTTTTTCTGTGGATGTATGTTTTCATTTCTCTTGGGTTAATATCTGGTAGAATAATTTCTGAATCATATGGTAGGTGTATGTTTACTTTGTAAGAAATTTACAAATTATTTTCCAAAATGGCTGTATCATTTTGCCTTCTCACCAATAATGTATGAGGACTTCAGCTGCTGCACATCTTCACAATCTCATGGCATTTTTAATTTTACTATTATAATGGGTGTGACGTACCATGTTACTGTGGTTTGTATTTGTGTGGCCCTAATGGCTAAAGATGTTAAATGGCTAAAGATGTTAACCATCCTCTGATGTTCATATTGTCTATTTGTCCATCTTACTTTGTTAAGTTTCTTTTACTTAATTTCTTGAATGTAGTTTGTTTTTGTTATTGAGGTATGACTTATACAGAAGAGCAATGAAACAAAAATTTAGTTCTTTGAAAAGAACAAAATCAACAGTCCTCTCACTAGATTAACCAGAAACAAAAAAAGAAAGGACCCTAATAAGCTCAATCAGAAATGAAAAGAGAAATATTACAACTGATTCCACAGAAATACAAAATATCATCTCTGAATACTAAAAAAACTGTATGCACATAAACTTGAAAATATTGAGGAAATGGACAAATTCTTGGAAACACACAACCTCCCTAGGCTCAGTCAGGAAAAAATAGAATCCCTGAACAGACGAACATCAAGTAACAAAATTGAAGCAGCAATAAAAAAAATCTCCAAAGGAAAAAAGTTCCGGACCAGATGATTTCGCAGCCAAATTTCACCAGACTTACAGAGAAGAACTGGTAGCTATACTGCAGAAATTATTTCATAACATAGAGAAGGAAGGAATCCTCCCCATCTTGTTCTATGAAGCCAATATCACCCTGATACCGAAGCCAGGAAAGGACACAACACCAACGACAAAAAAGAAAACTACAGACCAATATCTCTTATGAATAAAGATGCAAAAATTCTCAATAAAATCCTAGCAAACTGAATCTAGCTGTACATCAAAAAAAATAATACACCACGATCAAGTGGGCTTCATCCTAGAGATGCAGGGATGGTTCAACATATGTAAATCTATAAACGTGATTCACCACATAAATAGAAACAAAAGCAAAGACCATACAATCCTCTCAATAGATGCAGAGAAAGCATTTGACAAAATTCTGCACCCTTTTATGATAAGAACTCTTAATAAAATAGGCATAGATGAAACATACTTCAAAATTATAGAAGCCACATACAACAAACCCACAGCCAACATCATACTGAACAGGGAAAAACTGAAAGCATTCCTGATTAGAACTGGAACGAGACAAGGTTGCCCACTGTCACCATTTCTGTTCAACATAGTGCTGGAAGTCCTACGTGGAGCAATCAGACAAGAGAAGGAAATCAAGGGTGTCCAAATAGGGAAAGAAGAGGTTGAACTATTGCTCTTTTGATGCTTTTTGTTTCATTTAGGCAATAATAGCTCACTACAACCTTGTACTCCTGGGCTCAAGTAATCCTTCTGCCTCAGCTTCCTGAGTAGCTGGGACTATAGGTGCGAACCACCATGTCTAGCTATTTTTTCTATTATTTGTAGAGATGGGGTCTTGCTATATTGCCCAGGCTGGTCTTGAACTCCTGGCCTCAAGCAATTCTCCCACCTTGGCCTCCCAAAGTGCTGGGATTATAGGTGTTGGCCTTTTTTTCTCTTTTTTAACATAGGTATTTAAAATTATAAATTTCTCTCTAAGCACTGCTCTAACTGAATCCCATAAATCTATGCCTAACTCTTTAAAAACATTTATTTATTTTTTATTGTGGTAAAATATACATAACATGATATTTACAATTTTAACTATTTTTAAGTGTTATGTCTGACTCTCACATAAATATTTCAATTAACCTAAATCTGAAGTCTCCAACTTTTTCTGCTAATGATTTTTCATTATGATCCAATCTAGTTTAACTAAGATAGCCGCATTTGTGTCCTGGAATAGTTTTCTATCAATATCTTTAGCATACGTCATGCTTTCCCCAGTATTGCGATCTTTGGGGGGGGTCCTAAGGATTCCATCTCTCCTTATCTACCATAATTCTCTTCCAAAGTAACAATAAGTAGCATAATCAGTTGGTAAAGTTCAGGCAGACCTAGCGTGTAGGTATCAGGTAAGCATCTAAATTATTCTGTAACTTTTTTTCTATCCTCAGTGGGTTTTGGAAATTCATTTATAATATTATAGCTGTAAGTTCTACACTGGCCCAAGGTTTAAACACTACAACATAAACATTGCTAGCAAGGTGCAGTGAAGACTTGAAGGGAAGCTGAGTCAAGGCATTCTAGGCATGCAAATATGGCAGCCAGCAGGGAAAAATAGGGACTTCTTAGAGTGGGGTTCAGACTGGGGAGTTCCCACCCCACTCCACCCTGAACAAGGGAGTTGATATGGCATAAACCTATGTTCCTCACCAGAGGTATCAAGGGAGTGGGAGCACAGAGGTGAAGTGGGGAGAAAGTGATGGAGAAGCAGATGACAGAGACGCAGGGCTCTGGGGAGCTGCTGGAGCAGGTGGAAGGTCAGAGACATTCCTATCCACTTTCTCCTCAGTCCTTGCTGGAGGACCATTCAAAAAAAGCCAATTTGGGGCCGGGCACGGTGGCTAACGCCTGTAATCCTGGTACTCTGGGAGGCCGAGGCAGGTGGATCACTCAAGGTCAGGAGTTCGAGAACAGCTTGAGCAAGAGCGAGACCCCATCTCTACTAAAAATAGAAAGAAATTAGCTGGACAACTAAAAATATACATATAGAAAAAATAAGCCGGGCATGGTGGCGCATGCCTGTAGTCCCAGCTACTTGGGAGGCTGAGGCAGGAGGATCGCTTGAGCCTGGGAGTTTGAGGTTGCCGTGAGCTAGGCTGATGCCACGGCACTATAGCCAGGGCAACAGAGCCAGACTCTGTCTCAAAAAAAAAAAAAAAAAAGCCAATTTGGATCATTTCAGCATTTATAAATTTCTGGGCCAGGCACAATGGCTCACACCTGTAATACCATCACTTTGGGAGGCCAAAGCAGGAGGATCTCTTGAGGCCAGGAGTCTGAGACCAGCCTGGGTAACATAGAGAGACCCCGTCTCTATGTTTCAGGCAGAACGAAAAAAGAGGAAAATTAGCCAGGCATTGTGGTACATGCCTGTAGTCCCAGCTACTGGGGGGGGTTGAGGCAGGAGGATCTCTTGAGCCCCGGAGTTCGAGGCTACAGTGAGCTATGATGACACCACTGTACTCCAGTCTAGGCAACAAAGCAAGACACCGCCACTAGAATAACAAAAAAAGTTAAAAAAAAATTGCAACTCTTTTTTAGCTGGCAGAGCCTGCCTCACATAGAAAGTGACAAGGCCAGATTCCCTTTCTATTCTCCATCTTTCCTTGCAGCAAGGACAGAGCCAATTCTGGCCAATGGGCAGCAGCTGTTACTCTCGGAAGGCCAACATGGTTAGATACGGTGACAGACACACAGAGGTGCCCGGCAGGTTCCTGCATGTGTTTGCACTCTGGGTCCATTTGGTCTTCTTTGCCACTGGCCCCACTGGCCATCGGCAGCCCCAGGCCAGCTCCAGATGCTTTGCTGAAAACATACAGAAGAAACAGCTTCCTGCAGACTTCTCCCCTGGACCAGCTTTGGCAGCAGGAGGCCTGGGCTTGCAGCCTGGCTGGTTGTTGGCGTCTCTGAGCCGTGCTCCTCCAGCTCCGCCCACACTACTGAGATCTTGTCTGCAGTAGATGCCTCACTCCATGACCCACAGCGGCTCTGCTGCCCTGACAAACCCTGATGGTGCTCCTGGACATTCTCAGTCTCACAGTGGGAGTTGTTTTCTGTCTCTCGAGGTTAAGAAATTTCCATCTTATTGCACTTCAAAGAATTAGAATGTGGCTTAGTCCAGAAAGGACACCCAATTAGACATATTCATGGACAAGGGAACATGAGCTCAATCTGATTTTACTTTGTGTTTATGGAGAAAAAGTAGGTGATGTATTTCTGAGAAATGGATTGAGGAGGGTTTGCTCCCTGCTCACCGTGGATGTCCTGTTGCAGGCACATTTGGGTCCCAATGCTCGCCTTTATCTTCATGACCACAGGTAAGCAATCACCCCAAGGGGTCATTGTAACTTCCCACTATTTAAATGTTTGGGGTTTTCGAAATTATTTACTGGCATTGTATCAGAGCATAATGATATTTAATCAGGGTCTGATTTCTCAAGGACAAATTTTTCTTCTATCAACTCCTAAGCATCAGATTCAGAGGCCAACCGTATCCAAAAATCCTTTTGTCTGAATTTCCGGCAGGTGCCTCTCTCCCCAGGGTGAGCAGTGACTGCCTTGTGTGAGGACATACTCATCTTCCTGGCTTGTGCTTTTGACAGCCTGAACAGTTTCTGCAAAAGTAAACTTTATGTTTAAAATATGCTTATGTTAAACTTTATCTGTTTAAAATCAGATATATATGTATATACAGCTGATTATAAAAATGATCATTTATTATAGGAAATGTGGGAAATACAGAAATGTTTAAGGTGGAACGTAAGTCACTCTAAATCTCTCAACCCAGAAATACTACTGTCACCATCTTGAGCATTTTAGTCGCGCCTCTGGAGATATATACCATATATATGTATACATATTTATTTATCTATGCATATTTTACAAAACTAGGGTCAAATTATGTATCCCGAGGAGGTAGCAAACTTTAAAAATAAAATAAGCCTTAATTCACAGACTGAGAGTAATGTAATGTTTGAAGATTTGAGAGAAAGAAAATTATGTTTGTGTTAGGGTTGTTTTTCAAATAATTCCGAGATGGTGGCAGAAGCGTTTTATCAGGGTCCCGCTTCTCTAAAGTCCTGGATTTGATGATGACTATTGATGTAACGGTGCTGTGTAGCAGGTGATTTCAAAACGTCAGTAGCTTGCAGCCCACACATTCTCCACGCACAGCTCTGGCGGGACTGCAGGCTGCACGGGGCTCCGATGTGCCCCACGAGTCTCTCGACCTCCTGTCACCAGCTCACCTGGGACGTGCTGTTCTCACGGTGAGTGGCCAGAGCCCGTGAGCCGAGCCGACTGCGCGCACAGCGCACTCAAGGCCTCAGCTCACATCACGACTCCTAACGTTCCAGTGCCCAAGGCGACATTCGTGGAGCGGGGACGTGCTCCTCGCCCACAGTGGGAGGGGAAGGGGAGCAAGCCATCCGCATGACCGCATACGGCAAAACTGCTTTTCCGTCCCCGTGAAGACCTGCAGTTTGGTGAGGGCTGCGAGAACAGGTCTGAGCTGGTGACCAGCTGCGTTAACGCCGGGCAGAGCTTCCGCCTCCTTCTCTCCTCGAAGGAAAGGACCGGCTTCTCTTTTCCCGCCTCTGTGTCTTTGGCTCCTACGCCGTAGGGTTTGGCTCACAATATGAAGGAGATTTTCAGTGTCAAGTAGATTTATGTTCTGGAGGCATTTTTCTTCCAGAACAGCCTTACCTCATCAGAATGCAGAAGGGACCTGGCTCAAGGGGTCCCAGTACCGACGACAGCAGCCAATATTCTAGACAGGTCTTTTCCTTGCATCAGCAGTGGCAGCTTCATCCTGATTTTATAAGACAGGAGCAGGTCTGCAGTTACAGCCCATAAATCACATTTGACTGGGGCAGACATCTCTGTTTCAATTCCTCACTAGGTTGCGGTTTCACATCATCAAAAGGGCTCTGCCAAGGCTCAAGTGGGCAGTCTCAGAAGGCCAGACCCAACAGGGGGCAGCACAGCGTGACCCGAGCACACGTGAGAGGCTGACATGGGGTCTGTCTGTGTGGACGCCCTTGGCTGTGTTGTGGCTGCACCCGCCAGGGCAGCCTTCTCTCTCCTTGTTCCTTGGCAGAATGGGTGGACCCGGCATGGTCCTACCGTACTTCTGAACTCCTCTTTGTCCTCTGGGTCCCCTGTCCCATGTACTGGGTGCACCTCCTGCCCTGTAGTGCAGGACTCCTGAGCACATTGTGGATGGGGTGGGTGTCCCAGGCTTACGGAAGCCCAGGGACAATGCCTGCAATACTGTTAAGTATATATTTGATCTTCAACCCTGTTTCCTGGCATGCAACTCCTGAAATCCTTAGAAACTCCAGAGAGATGACTTTTTGTATCCTACTGATTGACTGAGGGCTGGCAGCCCCTAGGTAGCTCCAGGATGGGCCTGGTCACCTGAAAGACCAAGGCGGGATTAGAGGGTTGGGACTTCCAGCCCCATCCCCAGCCTCCATGGGTAGAGGGACTGAAGGTTGAGTTGATCGCCAATGGCCAAGGTTTAACCAATCATGCCTTCATAATAAAGCGTCCGTAAAAATCCAAAAGAACATGATTTGGAGAGTTTCCAGGTAGACAAGCACGTGGAGGTTCCCGGAGGGTGACACACCTGGAAAGAACATGGAAGCTCCGTGCCCCTTCCCCACACATTGCTCTGTGCACCTCTTCCTCTGTATCCTTTTTAATATCCTTTATGGTAAACTAGTACATGTGTTTCCCTGAGTTCTGCGAGCCACACTAGCAAATTAACTGAACCCAAAGAAGGGGTTGTGGGAACTCCAGCTGGAAGCTGGTCAGTAGGTCAGAAGTTCTGGAGGCCTGGACTTGCCACTGGTGCCTGGGGGTGGGGTCCTGGGGACTGAGCCCTCACCTTGTAGGATTCGACACTATTTCTAGCTAGACAGTGGCAGAATTTGATTAGAGGACACTCAGCTGGTGTCCACCGCAGAACTGACTGCATTTGGTCACAGAAGTCTTCTGTGTTGATGGTTGTTGTGGAGTGAGACAATAGAAAAGGCACTTTGTGTGTGAGTTTTTTCTACTTTCACAGCCCCAAACAGGGGTGGGGGTTGTAGGGAAGAGGTGGGCAGAGCCAGTGGCAGGTTGCAGGGCGGTGCCACAGCTGTGCCGGGAGGGGACTGAGGACCCCTGTCCTGGGAAGGGGTCCCAGCCTGCTATAGCAGAAGCAGGGAATGGGGAGGCCTGGCCTAATCCCAGGTGCAGGAGCCAGCACTGAATGGTGACTGTTCTCACTCTTTCGTTTACCCTACAAGGTGGGATGGGCTCTAAACTTTTCTGGCAAACTGGCCAATCCTTTCCCCCCTCCCCCATAGGCCTTAGGGTGTCCAAGCTCACCTGCGGCAGGCAGTTGGGTCTGGACATATGAAGGGACGTCTGGAGCCCTCATTCCTGGGGCATCTCCAGCCAGAGCTCCAGAGGTGCTGGGTATGACCAGCCTGGTGTGGCCGGGAGTGGGAAGTGTCAACCCTACAACTGTCAGGGCCCAGGTAAGACCCCTAGCACTGAGCCCCTAATGAAACCCTCGCCTCATGTAACAAAACTTACTTGTGTGCAGGCATTAAAATAGCTACCCTCTGAAATTCCTGATTGCAGTATGCACACACTTACTGAGGCTGGCCTTTTTCCTCCCCATCGTTCTATTTTTGTTCCCTGCTTTCCTGGATCGATTGGACCCTTTTAAAAACACTGAAGCTGTCACTCCCATGTCATACCAAACACAGTAAAAATGTCCCCACCTCCAACATCAAATGCAATTTTTATGTTACTATATATAAGATGAATTACAATGGATTATTTGACATAAAAATACATCTTATATAAATTTTGATCTTGTTTTCTTTTGAAAGTTGGAATCAGTAATTCCTCCGTCTCCTCCCTCTCCCTCAAGCCTCCGGGTCCTTGGAAAGCGGGTGCATGTGCTTATTCAGCCTGTCGGACAGTCCAGTGGGACCTGAGACATGCTGTCATCCCGCCCTGGAGAAGGGCTGACAGTTGGTAGTTCCAGTCTCTGCACTTTCACAGAATCCTGGGGCACCCTAAAGGCAGTTTTCCAAAGAAATTACTCCCAGGGGAGTTTATAGTTGAACTCTTCCTCCAACTAAAAGTTTATTCATTCAGCAGTCACAGTTCATTCAGGTTGGGTGCAATCCTCATGCCAACGTTTGTTTTATTCCTGACATTGTACCTGAATCAGGAGCCAGTAGCAAACCAGGCCAGACCTGTGACGCCTCATCCTCCTGCAACTTGTCCCACGATGGAGAATGGCTGGTCTCTCTGCACCGCTGTCTGAATCACCTGTGCCCCCTGCAAGACTGGGCTGCCGGGCAGAAACCAGGGGGAAACCTGAAGTAGAAGAGACAGGCATAGGCAGTGCAAGGAGTATCCAGACCAAGTGCTGAGACTTGCTGGGGACCTTCAAAGCTTACTCTTAGGGCCTCCCATGGTGGCCACGACTGCAAGAGATTATGGACAGAGAACGCTGACATGAAATGTGCAAGGTCCGTGTTCCACCCACATTGTGCTCCCTGCTGCTGAATGGGCTGCCAGCATTTAAAAGACAAGGGCAGGTAAATCACATCTGTGGGAGCATTAAGTTTTACACACAGGATGACCAAAGAAACAGTAAGGCTAGACTCTTGGGATAACCATTGGCAACAGGCAAATAAATTTACACTATACTGTATTTATATTTAAGATGAGTGTAGAAAAACAGTGCATCAACTTAAGCTGCAGGATTGCAAGTGTCTCTTTCTCACCCTCTCTTGTCTTATTGTGGGGAAGGCTCGGCTCTTGGGGCTGTTCCTCTGTGAGGGTGGAACATTGGAAGGCAGATTTGTGACAGGTGGTCTGGCTAACAGCAAACATGTGGGGGCCTCTGTGGCAGTGTCATTTGTCACAGTTAGGGGAGAGTGAGACAGGCTTTGATTCAGGATGATGGTGCCCATGGAGGGACTTTCTTCAGGAGAGCCCAAATGTCTCATCTCAATATTGTAAAAAGTTAAGAGACAAACCAAAGCATCTTCCCTTCAAAGACTTTAACACTTAGAGCACAAATGCACAAGGATTTCTCTTGCTGAGAAATTGCAATCTACTTTCAGCTAAAATAAAATTTCCTCTGTGAACGTGATTCTTTAACACATTTTAGTAAGCATGTTATAAGATATTTACGTATTTGAAAATGAAAGAGACATTCCTTGACTCTGATATTCTGGAAAAAACATCCAGAAATTTCTAGCCACAAAGTGAAAGAGAAAAGACATCTAGCAAGAAGAAAAGCAGCTGGGTTTCCGGTTTTAGACAAGTTTGTGTAGATTCACTTCTCTCAGCACCTTTTCCTTTCTGCTAATAGAACTGAAAACCCTGGCAGCAGTTCAACAGCCAGCCACGGTGGCCTCAGAGCGGTGGGAAGGGGCAGGCAGGCGGGCTGGAGAACTCGGGACCTGAGGGCTGAGGTGGGGGTGAGTCCTTGGGTTTTCTTTTTCTCTTTCACATATTCTGGACTGGATGCCGGCAAAACCTGCAACCCAGAACTATCATCAGGTGCAAATTAAAAAAGCTCTAAGAAAGCCTCCTTTCTCTAGCAAAGAGACAGGGAAACAGACAGCCCCCAGGACAGAAATCCTTTTTGATAATAGCCACTTTACCCGCAGCTAAACATCACAGACAACTCCACCATGGGTGTCACTGACGTCTGAATGGAGAGTGTAGACTCAGCACAGGAGGCAGCTGGGGTTGGTGCCACCAGCAGAGGCCGAGTGGGGAATGTGGACTCCCACTCCCAGCCACCAGCACCAGGTGACCCATGGAAGCACTTCCCTTCCCTGCTGGCATGGTGTCAGCAGAGATGGAGTGGGGCATCTGTACTTCCCTCCCCACCCCTAATCAATGGGAAGAGGATCCCAGAGAGGAAGGAGCTGGAGAAAGCTGTTCTTGCAGCCTGCGTAGAGGAGCAGACGACTGACCAACCCAAATGTAAAACTGACCAATGCAACATGTCAAAAGGCTTGCCCTGAACAGGTATGGAATTTTCATGCATGCATACATACCTACATATAATCACCAGGTTTTCAGAGTGGCCTCTGGTAGCACAAAGCAGGCTGTGATAACACTGCAAGGGCTCGGAAAGCTAAATGGTTATTGGGACAGCAACCTACAGGACTTGCATCCTAAATCTAGACAGGGAGACTGTCTGCTCAAAGGGAAGCTTTAAATAACATCCAGTCTTCTAACATAGTATCCAAAACGCCCCAGATGTAATCAAAGACCGCTCGTCATGCCAAGAACCAAGAAAATAGCAACTTAGAATGAGAAAAGACAATGAACAGATGTACACACTAAGATGACTCAGAACTTAGAATTAGCTGACAAAAATTTTAAAGCAGCCATCACAAAAGACTCAACAAGCAATCGCAAATTTAAACAAAAACCAGAAAATTTGACAAAGAAATAGAAGTTATAAGAGAGAACTAAATGAAAATTATAGAACTAAAATATCGTAACTGAAATACAAAATTTGCTGGGTAGGCTCACTGGTAGATTAGAAATGACAGAACAGAATTAGTGAATCTGAAAATAGATAAATAGAATTTACTCAATCTAAATAACACAGGGAAAAAATGAACAGATTCTCAGAACCTGTGGGACGATGACAAAAGAAAAAACATTTATGTCATTGTAATTCCAGGAGAGGAGAAAGAGTGTGATGCTAAAAAAGTATGTGAAGAAATATGGCTGAAAACTTGCCTAAATTTGGTGAAAGGCATAAACTTACAGATTCAAAAAGCTAGGTAAACTCCAAACAGAATAAAACCAAAGAAATCCACATCAAGATAGACCATAATCAAACTTCTGAAAACTAAAGACAAAAAAATAAAAATATAAAAAACTCAGAAACAACCCCAAAAAACAAACTTGAAAGCAGCTACAGAGAAATGATGAATCACCGTCAGGGGAACAATGGTGTGAGCGACGGAGGATTTGTCATCTGAAACCATGGAGACCAGGAGGAAGTAGCAAAGCATTTTTCAAAGGCTAAAAAATAAGAACTGTAAACCTCACATTCTAGTGAAAATATCCTTCATTTCTGAAGGATAAATAAAGACATTCACAGACGAAGGAAGAGAATTTGTTGCCAGCAGATCTCCTCTTACAGAACGGCTAAAGCAACAGAGAGGAAATGATAGCAGAAGGAAATGATGATAGAAGGGGGAAAGAAACTTTAAAAACAAAGAAAAAAACAATAGAATGAGTAAAACTAGGGGTAAATATAATAGACTGTCCTTCTACTTATAAAATTATATTTGATGGTTGAAACAAAAATTATAATGCCATCTGATGTTGTACTCAATGTATATAGAGGAAATAGTTAAATCAATCATATTTTAAAATTGGGGAGGGCAAGGGGACATAAATGGAACCAAAGTTTCTACATGTCACTTGGGGTAAAGGTCAATACCAGCAGACTGTGATATGTTATATATATATTTCATATACCCAGTGCAACCCCTAAGTAAACTATACAAAGGGATATACTCAAAAACACCATAAATAAATCAAAACGGAATTCTAAAAACATTCAAGTAATTCAAAGAAAATCAAGAAAAGGTATATAGAGAAACAAGAACCAGAGAAAACACACAGAAAACAAATAATAAAATGGCAGACTTAAGCCCTTGTATATTAGTAATTACTTTCAATATAAATGGTCTAAATACACCAAATAAAAGACAGAGATTGGCAGAATGGACTTATAAAACCATGAGCCATCTATATGATGCTATAAGAAACTCATTATAATGACATAAGTAGGCTGAATGTAAAAGGATGGAAAAGATATGTCATGCAAACTGGAGTGGCTATATTTGTATCAGATAAAGTAGATTTCCAAGAGAAAATTACCAGGGACAAAGAAGGGCATTACGTGGTAATAAAAGATGCAATCCACCAAGAAGACACAGTGATCCTAAATGTGTGTTACCAAACACTAAACACCAAAACATCAAAATACATAAAGTAAAAATAGATAGAACTGAGAAAGAACTAGACAAAGCCACAATTATGATTGGGTACAATACCCTTCTGTCAATAACTGATAGAACTACTAGACAGAAAATCAGCAAAGATATAGAAGAACTGAATACCACCATCAACCAGCATGATTTAATTGACATTTATAAAACATTTCACCAACAGCATAATATACGTTCTTCTCAAGCACCATGGAACATTCATCAAGATAGATGATAACCTGGATCATAAAACAAACCCCAACAAATTTAAAGAAATTAAAATCATTTTGCCCAGGCTCAGTGGCTCAAGCCTGTAATCCTAGCACTTTGGGAGGCCAAGGCAGGAGAATTGTTTGAGCTCAGGAGTTCGAGACCAGCCTAAGCAAGAGCGAGACCTCGTCTTTACAAAAAATAGAAAAATTAGGCAGACACGGTGGCATGTGCTTATGGTCCCAGGTATTTGGGAAGCTGAGGCAGGAGGATCATTTGAGCCCAGGAGTTTGAGGTCGCAGTGAGCCATGATGACACCACTGCACTCTATCCCAGGCAACAGAGTGAGACCCTGTCTCCATTAAAAAAAAATCATGTAGAATAATTTCCTAAATATGGAAAGAACTCCTACAACTTAACAATAATGATAATAACAAACCATAAGCAACTCAATTTAAAAAATGGGCTAAGGACTTAAACAGACATCTCTCCAAAAAAGTTATACAAATGGTCAATACGCACATAAAAAATGTTCAATATTATTACTCACTAGAAAAATGCAAATAAAAATGTGATATTACTTCACACCCATTAGGATGACTATTACCCCCATTAAATTGAAAATAAGAAGCGTTGGTGAGAATGTGGAGAAATTGTAACCCTTGTGCACTGCTGGTGGTAAGGTAATATGGTGTAGCCTCTGTGGAAAAGAATTTGCCAGTTTCTCAAAACACTAAATGTAGAGTCACGTTATGACTCAGCAATTCCACTTCTGGGTGTATATTCAAAAAGGATTGAAAGCAGGGAATCAATAGATACTTGTTTTTCAGTGTTCATAGCAGGATTATTCACAATAGGCGAAAACAACCGAAGAGCCTACCAACGGATGAATGAATAAACAAAACATGGTACCCACATAAAGTGGAATATTATTCATCCATAAAAAAGAAAGAAATTCTGATACATGCTGCAATATGGACGAAACTTTAAAGCATTGTGCTAAGTGAAATAAACAAGACAGAAAAAGACAAATATTATATGATTCCACTCGTATGAGGTACCTAGAATAGGCAAATGTCTGGAGATTGAAAGTAGAAGAGAGCTTACCAGGGACTAGGGAAAAGGACAATGGGGAGTTATTGTTTAGTGGATACAATTTATGTTTGGGATAATGAAAATATTCTAGAAATGGATGGTCGCATAACATTTTGAATGCACCAATGGCACTGAAATGCATACTTAAAAATTGTTAAAATGGTCAATAAAAAAAATGAAAATACCCAAACCTCAACCCGTAAATGAAAAAATAATAAATTCAAAAAACGCACATAAAAACATACTCCAAATCATTAACTGTTAGGGAAATGCAAATTTAAACCACAATGAGATGTCGATGTCATTACACACCTTTTAGAATACCTAAAATAGGATCTGGGTGCAGTAGGTCACTCCTGTAATCCCTATACTTTGGGAAGCTGAGGCAGGAGAACTGCTTAAGGCCAAGAGTTTGAGACCAGCCTGGGAAACATAGCAAGACCCTGTCTCTATAAAAAAATTTAAAAATTAGCTGGGTGTGGTGGCATGTGGCTGTAGTCCCAGCTGCTTGGGAGGCTGAGGTAGGAGGATCCCTTGAGCTCAGGCATTCAAAGTTGCTGCAAGCTATGATAGCGCCACTGCATTCTAGTCTGGGCGACAGAGTGAGACCTTGTCTCTCTCTACAAAAGAAAAAAAAGACTGGCTAAAATAAAAATAGGCATAACACCAAATGTTGGCAAGGATGTCGAGAAACTGGAACTCTCACACATAGATGGTGGATAAGTAAAAATGGTATAGCCACCCTAGAAAATAGTTTAACAGTTTCTTTAGAAACTAAACATGTATTGGCCAGCTGTGGTGGTTCATGCCTGTAATCCTAGCACTTTGGGAGGCCGAGGCAGGAGGATCACTTGAGGCCAGGAGTTCAGAGACCAGCCTGAGCAAGAGCAAGAGCCCGTCTCTACAAAAAAATAGAAAAATTAGCCAGATGTGATGGCGTGCACCCGTAGTCCCAGCTACTTGGGACGCTAGGCAGAGGATTGCGTGAGCTCTGGAGTTCAAGGTTACAGTGAGATCCGATGAGGCCACTGAACTCCAGCCTGGACAATAGAGCAAGACCCTGTCTCAAAAACAAACAAACAAAAAACAAATAAGTATGCACTAACCAGACAACTCAGCAGTGGGAAATGAAAACTTACATTCACACAATAACTTGAACACAAATGCTCACAGCAACTTTATTCATAATAGTCAAAAAGTGGAAACAACCAAATGTCCTTCAAAGGGTGAAGGCTTGAACAAAATCTGATACATCCCTAAAAGGGAATGTTACTCAGCAATAAAAGGAACAAACTATCAATACATGCAACAGCTTGGATAGATCTTAAGGGCATTCTGCTTAGGGAAAATAGCCTATCTGAAATAGTTTCATGCTGTATGAATCCATTCAAAAACATCTTAAAAATGACAAAACTATAGAAATAGAGAACAGGTTAGTGGTTGCTAGGGGACAGGGGCGAGGGTGGGCGGATGGGTGAGACTATATAGCAGGGAATATTTCTGCATCCTGATGGCGATATTACATTAATTCAGACGCGGGGTAAAATTGCATGAAACTACACACACACACACACACACACACACACTCTAATTCAGGTTTAAAAAAAGTGAAAACTGAATAAGATTAGCAGTAATGTACCAGTGTTAAATTTTTGGTTCTGATATTGTACTACTGTCATAAAAGATGTCACCATTGGAAGACACAAGGTGAGGGCTCAGGAAACTCCATGCACTGTTTTTACAACTCCCTGTGAGTCTGAAATCATTTCAAGATACACGGTTTTTAAAAATCCAGCACTGATGCTTGTTTTTATCCTTTAATACAGATTTTCTTCAATTCTGTAGTTAGATCTCATGCAGTTTTCCAAAATAACATCACTGAACTACAGCAAAATCATGTGCTGAACTGATTGGAGGCAAAAGTGGCGTTTACATAGATCTAGCATCTTGTAGAGGCACAACCCTGCTGAGAGGGAGACACGCTGCCTTAAACACAGCCCAAGACTGAGAACACGGATGCTTATGCCACTTACACATTTGATTAAGGGCCAGAAACCTGAGTTAGCTGAATGTTTTCCAGATAGTTTACATACATGTGTGTATATACTTTACTGGGAGACAGAAGGAAAGAGATAAATCATTCTGGGTTTTGTCATATAGCAAAGTTAGAAAAGGTTGAAGTTATACTTAGTAATAAGAAATGAGAGAGTGGATATTGTATGAATCTTTGAATAACTGTATTGTGGGATGTAGACTAAGAATACAACGAGAGCTCATCAAAAGGTGGGTAAACCAAGTAGAAAATTCCAGTGGACAAAGGGAACTTATGTCCTTGATATTTTGTGGTTATAATTACCATTATAACCAGAGACAAAAAAAAAAGAGAGAAAGAATGGAAGCCGCAGGCCACCAGCCCAAAGAGAAAGAGGAAGAGGGAAGGGGAGAGTTGAGGGGTCTGGGTAGAGACACCTTGGCCAGGGATGGGGAACCCATGTCCTCAAGGCCACATGGGGCCCTCCGGATCCCGAAGTGAGGCCCCTCAACCAAATCCAAACTTCACAGAACAAATCCCTTTATTAAAAAGATTTGTCCTGTAAAATTTGGATTCAATCCAAAGGCTGTAGTCAAGGATCCAGAAGGCCACATGTGGCCCCAAGGCCACAGGTTCCCCACCCCTAAGTGGCTGCCTATAGCCTGGGCACCATGGCCTAGGAACCCTGCACTTGAACCCACTCAGGACATGGGGGTGCCAGGCTTCCTTGCTCAGAAGCTGACTCTGCAAGGACACACGCGTGTTTCAGTGCCGAGAGACATTCTCAGGGGAGGATGGCCCTAAAGGACGTTGATGCGCCTTTTCCATGTGTTTCAAAAAGAGAGCCCATCTGTTTCTTTGGCTGTCGTCAGTCAGTGTGGACACAAGCCCAGCAGACCCGTTCTTGAGATTTGCCAGGTGGAGGGAAGCAGCGGCCACATCACTTTTACACTCAAATGTCGGCTCAGGCACCAGGAGCTTTGCAGCCCAGGCACGCTGTCCCTGACCCGCTGGCTCACCTTGGCGTGGGACAGCAGCCTGGCCTGTGCAGCCAACTCCCCCTGACTTCTCTGACTGCCAGCCAGGCAGGGGCGTGCTCAGCACCACAGCGACAACACCAGCTTCTGCTTGTCCCCTGCCAGATGGGGGCTTGGAGGTGGGGCGAAGCCCAGGAGGGCTCCATGCTCATCCTCGAGCATGAGCTTGTCCTTGTTCTCTCCACTTTATGTCCTTCACATCCCCATTTCCTTCCTAACAGCTGGCCAGACACAGAAGCAACAGCTGTACACGAACTCTCTAACCGGTTCCCGCGGTTTCATGAGGTCCAATCTCTGCAGCAAACCCCACATTCCACATCATTCCTCGTGGTTCTACTTCTCTGACTGAACCTTTGCTGACACAGAACCATTCACTGGACTGGGCACGTGGGAAGCCAGGGTCGCGTCTGTGGGCCTGAGGGTCTGGGGAGCAAACTGTGAGTCACGGGGGGATAGGGCTGACAGAGGTCGTGAGAGACAGCCAGGGACACCAGAAAGCCACCTGGATCAGAGCCAGGGAGGGCCTCTCGGTACATAACCAGGAGGAGGAGGAAGAGTCTGGCAAGGAGACCAAGTGACAAGGCTGGGGACAGCCAGAAGGGTGGGTGTGAGGGAATCCGTAGTGTCTCCATTGCATGGGATGATCAAGCGAAGCTTCTCTTCTTTCCTGGGCAGTCGCACTCCATTTGTCTGCTCCTGCAACCAACCAGGTGACACTGTGTCCCTTGTAGGCACTATTTAACACTGTGTCCTTGTCCCCCAGGAGACAGTATGTACAGTGGATAAGCGTGTAGGTGCTGGAGTGGACATGCCCTGGTTTGTGCATGTCCTGTCAAGTTATTTAACACTTTGTGTCTCAGTTTCCCCATATGTAAAATAAAGATTTCTCCCTCATAATGTTGTTGCGACTGCTTAATGCACGTGAATCACTGGGTACATGCCTGACACATAGTGAGTGCTCAGAAAGGGCGATTCAGCTTTGAAACCCAGATGGGCTCCTGCATGGTGCCTGTCCACCCAAAGTGTCGTCCTCCTGCAGTACCAGCTCTTGTCCACCCAGGCTCTGTCTCCTGCATGTCACTTTCTTCTCTTGGTTTCTCCAGGGGCTGTCATAGCTGATTCTCAGCTTCATCACCCAGAGCATTTGTGGCCCTTTCTGGAAAGCCAGGCTGAGTCCCTCTCCTCTGTGTCCTTCCTGAGGCCATGCAGTCCCTCGCGGGTCCATGGGTGCTGCCACCCTGGGGTGGGAGTGCTGTGTGACCCGATCAGTTTTCTTCTTCGGGGGACACTGCCTGCTTTCCCCAACCATTAGGGGAGCCTTTGGGGATCCGCATTTTCTAGATTGTGTTTCAGATAAGAATTACGATAATGTTCATTAGGAGATAATGTATGCTTATCTTCCCTAGCAGATGTCTCTAATTTTTGTAAAAAGAAGATAGCAACCAAGTTCTCCTCATCAATTCCTGTATTTCTCTATCATACTGCAGGTTGGCAATGTACCGAAAACTGCTGATTTACTGCTGACTCGCGGGGGAGGGAAAAGCAGATTTAGGGCTCCTTCAAAGAGGGTTTCCTGGGTCACCTGTGGAAAAAACAATTTTGTTTAAACCATACCACTATAGACATGGCCACTGACAGATTAACTAGCTGTTATTTCTAAGGCTCTAGGAAAGAGAGAGGCAGTCCGTGAAAAGTAGGAAACAGAAACAGGTGGGAGTGGAGGAAGCCCAACCCTAGTCAAGAAATAGCCAGCTGGTTAGAGAGACTAGACCCCCATGTGAGACTGAGAGAATGAGTGTGCAGAGCTCTGGAAATCAAGATGCCAGGCTGCCTGGTTCCCACCTTGTGCCAGAGGGGGCTGAGACCCAGGTCCTCCGCCAGGCTACCTGGGCCTCAGGTGCAGCAGGCATCCTCCCCACCTTGCACAGCGGTCGGGCTGTGGCATTGCAGAGCTCTCTGATGGCCCCGCACAAGAGCACCACCCACCGAATGTCTACCCCACTGACCTGAAACAAGCGGGGCTTGGGGGTTTAAATATCTTTTCCAAAAGCCTCTCTTTTAAACTAAACTGTACCTGTATTGATGTATCGTGCTGATGTGGGTTGACTGATTCAATTATTGTTGTCAATACAGCAGCTAAAGATACGACATAAAGAGTTGTGATGGTTAATGTTGTGTGTCAACTTGACTAGGATAAGAGATGCCCAGAAAGCTGGTAAAGCATTATTTCTGGGCGTGTCAGTGAGAATGTTTTCAGAAGAGATCAGCTTAGGAGATTCCCTGTCGCCAATGTGGACAAACATCATCCAATCTGTTGAGGACCTAGATAGAACGAAAGGTGGACGAAGGGTGAATTTCTCCCCCCGCTTCTCCCTCTCTTTCTCTCCCCATGAGCTGAGACATCCATCTTCTTCTGCCCTTGAACAGCAGAGCTCCTGGGTCTCGGGCCTTTGGACTCCACACCATCAGCTCCCTGGGTTCTCAGGCCTTTAGACTCAGACCGAATGACACCACTGACTTTCCTGGGCCTCCAGCTGCAGACGGCAGGTCACGGAACTTCTCCACTTCCGTGATGAAATGCGCTATTCCCCATAATAAATCTACTTTTCTATATCTACGCACATCCCGTTGGTTCTGTTTCTCTGGAGGACCCTGACGAATACAAGAGTTCAGTTGTAGAAAGCAAAATACTTAATTGTAAAGTAGAGATGAGATCCGAAGTATTTTAGAAGTCTCTTTTCCTTTTTGTTATACTGCATGTAATACAAGACATGCACACACACACAGCAAAAAATAAACAATCTTAAAATGCAGCCAATCAAATCAAGTTGTACACCTTAAATATATACAATAAAAAATGCAACCAGGTTAACATTTTGTGAAAGAAATTTAAAAGCTTCCATAAAAGCTTTAAAAGAAACACTCTGTGGGCGTGGATCACAGCAGGAGTGTTGAGGGGAGCATCTGGCCCGGAGCGTGGAGCTGTGATCCCTCTGGCTGGCAGCCGGGCAGCCCTGACCGGGCCTCTCTCGGGCTCTTCATCTGGTGTCAGAGGCCTTGTCTTCGGACGCTGCGGGCTGACTCCCCCACTCCCTAGCGAAGCGGAGTCTGACCCAGGGGTCGTCCTCCCTGTTGGTTTGCCAGAGGTGTGCCTTAAGAGGAGCTTTTTGTGAAGGACAAAGGGAATGCTTTGCTT
The DNA here is from genome assembly GCA_004363605.1 of Indri indri. Lineage (NCBI taxonomy): Eukaryota > Metazoa > Chordata > Mammalia > Primates > Indriidae > Indri > Indri indri. The sequence continues at coordinate 33,976 of RJWJ010009263.1, forward strand.
CACAAAGGTTTTATTCCAATCTGACGGCTGAACATAAAATAATGACTTTTGTCTGCTCTGAAGTTTGCAAAACTGCTGTGTATTTCTATTGTTCAAGGTACATTGCCTAGCAACAACATATGTGTGATCCTCCAATGGATGCTGCTGTCTTGGGATCCAGGTTAACCCATGTGGCGGTGGCTGCTCCGTGGGCCGTGGAGAGAGCTGTCCTTGCACCCCGTCCTCAGGGGCCAGGGCGTGCACTGAGACCCGCTCTCAGGAGCTCCTGCTCTTCCAGCTTCCAGACCATTATCGAAGGAGGCATTGGCCCCTGCTTCCGTGCATCAGGCCTGCAGGACAGGAAGGAGAGACAGTCTGTGCACACTGGATATTTTTTTTTTCAACTCCTATTTATTTTTGGCTCTTGGGGCAATGTCATCTTTTAAATATGAAAAAAGCAGCAAGTTCAACACAAAATAGAATTCTGAAGTGTAAGACAGGACAAAACCAAGGGTAGGAAGAAAAGGCAACAGGAAAAGGAGGGGATGAGATGTAGAAAAAAAGACGAGCTGTGTCCTCTTTCCTCTCCTCTGGGGAACGGCTCAAATATTTAGGCGACGGTACACACCTTTCCACACAAGTCAGGGATGTCGCACCTTTCCTGGGGGTAAGAAAAGGTGGGCATGGGAAGGGCATTTCTGGAGGCTTAGGGGCCACAGCTGGTCTCTCTCCCCTCCAGGCGAAAACAAGGAATCGAACATGTGAGGGAGGTCGGGCCCCAGAGGCAAGGAACCCACCTGGCAGAGTGGGGCGGACCCCCCCGTGGGACGCTGAGAATGGAGATAACACTGCTGACACCTCCCTAGAAGCTGAAAGATGGGAGCGTGGAAATACCTGGAAATTATGACGTTCATAGCCTGTATTTCCCTCTCCCAAGCTGTTCTAGAATGGAAAATCCCGTTCCCTTCGATGCAGCAACCTCTACCGCTACCATCTGCCCTTCTCCCCCTTGGCCGCTCCTCGGGCGGAGAGTGGTGGTCCTCGTCTGGGTTGTGAGCACCCAGTTGGCGCTACGTGGGACCGGGAGGAGACCCAGCTTCCCGGAGAATTGTTCTGAAAACAGACGGCAATGTTAACTGGGCAGGTGGGGGGAGCGGGCGCCAGAAGGGACCACAGGGTTACGCAGAGCGGCAGAAATGCAGGTTTCCCCGGAGTGGAAAGAGCGAGGAGACATTCAACAGCAAATGTTTATTGAGTGTCCACCGTGTGCCAGGCCCTGTCCCACAAAACAGGCGGCAGACAAATTCCGAGGGAGAGGGAAGGGGCAGTTGAGGAAGAAGCTGAGAGAACCGAGAAGCCTGAGGTGACGGGGGCGCTGCCTCCGGCCTCCTCGCCGAAATCCTCCTCCCTTCTGCGTGGTGTCCCGGTGCTCGGAGACGAGCTCCTCACGTTGCTCTCAGCCCCGTGGGCTCCGTCTGGCCCGCGCCGGCGCCCGCGGACCCGCGGAGGAAGCCCTGCGGCGGCGGCACACGGCGGCGCCTGCCCTGAGGAGGGGCGGGGAGTTCCCGCCGCGCTGTTGACGGCGAAGGCGCCGCCATCTTGAGGCCGCGAGGCGGGATGTCACAGACTGTCTTGGCGTTGTTGAGGAGCCACTCATGCCAACCATGAAGTAGCTGCTATTCCTGCTCTGCACGTTGAGCATCTGCCTGTCTGCTTCCTTCATGGACATCCGTCCCAGTAGACGGCAGCCACGGTGAGGAACCGGCCATGGCAGGGTCACAGGCAGCCACCGTGTTCCTGGCATCAAAGATCTGCAGGGTGAGTCCCGGCACAGTGAGAGCTCAGTACCGCTGGCTTCCACGCTGGCGAGAGGGACAAGGCCTGGCGTGAAGAAGTGGGGAGGTGGGAAGGGCACTCTGTGAACTACCAGCTGTGGAGGTCAGTGTTGAGCTGGCCAGGGAAGCAGAGGCAGGTGGTGACCCCGCTCACGAGGGCTGAGATGAGGTAGTTCAGGTCCTCGTGGATCCGCCTGGTCAGCTTGGGGCTGCAGAAGCAGATGTCATAAAGGGTCTTGTTGTCAATGCAGTAGGTCTCATCAGTGTTCTCTACCAACAGATGGATGGAGAGGGTGGGTTGTAAAGCTCAGCAACAGTGTCATACCCTTTGGGTGAGGGCATCACACTGAAGGTGTTCATGATACATTAGGATACTCTTCCTGGATCTTGCTGGAATGGGTGTCCATTTCAGAGCCCATGTCCCCGTCCAGCAAAGAGGTCAGCTGGAAGCCCTGCAGGCAGTCTCAACTCTTGGCCCCCTTCCCCACCATGTACAGGATGGAATCAGCCAGCTTGGCCCCCTCTGTGTAGTGGCCCTTGGCCCAGCTGTTGTCTGCCCGACTGACCAAAAACAGAGATGTCTGGTCTGAAGACCCAAAAAGACCTGCGTGAACAGAGTCTATGGTCCTAAGTTCTAGATCCACCAGATTGCACAAAGAACGTATTTGCCCCCTGTGGCTTCATTGTAGTACACGGAGATGTGGTTCAGCTATAGGTTGCTCTCTCTGTAGTAGGTAGAGAGGGGTCCACTCTGTGTTCATCACTGATTGCCTCCCACCAACTTGGCACTGATCTGGTTGCCACCCTGACTAGCCTGGATGTACACAATTTCCCTTATGTTTAAAATGTATTAGGTCATTAAATATGAAATGTCCAATTTTGAATCAAAAGTGTAATTTGTTATATCTCAAATAAGAATCAGTACATTAATCAAAGTGTGTGCCTAAACTATCGACACAGTTTTGCCATCTTAACAGTAGGTTTTTATGCCAGCAGTGAAGAAGCCTGGAGAGCGAGTGATGATGAAATCGAGAAGGCGTTTTCCATAGCTTGTTGAGAAGTGAATATTTTTCCTTGCAAGAAGTGATCCAAAGCCTGGAAGAAGCAGTAGTCAGTTGGTGCAAGGTCTGGTGAATACGGTGGTTGACAGAGAGTTTCCAAGTCCAGCTTCTGTAGTTTGAGCAGCGTTGTTTTTTTGCAACATGTGGTCTTGCGAGAAGACTGGCCTGTCTCTATTGACCAATCTCGGCTGCTTAATCACAAGCATCATCATTTCGTCCAGTTGGTCCCAGTAGATATCCACTATAATCAGTTGACCAGATTTCATGAAGCCGTAGTGGATAACACCAGTGCTGGACCACCAAACAGACACCATTAGCTTTTTTTGATGTCTATTCGGGTTTGGACTGTGTTTAAGCACTTCATCTTTATCCACCCATTGCGCCAAATGCTTGCAATTGTCAAAAACAATCCATTTTTCATCACACATAACAATATGGTGTAGAAATGGTTTGCCTTTATGTCATGACAGCAAAGAAAGGTAAGCTTCAAAACGATTTCTCTTCTGACACTCATTTAATTCTTGCAGTACCCATCTACACAGCTTCTTTACCTTGCCAATTTGTTTCAAATGGTCCAATATTGTTGGAATACTGAGGTCAAACCTTGCTGCTAATTCACACTTAAGTTGAGATGGATTTGCTTCCACTACAGCTTTCAGCTCATCATCATCCACCTTGGTCTCAGGTTGGCCACATGGTTCATTTCAAGATTAAAATCACCAGAATGGAACTTCTCAAAATATTGACACACTGTGTGTTCATTAGCCACATCCTTCCCAAACACTTCATTGACATTTCAAGCTATCTGTGCTGCATTGGTTCCACGATGAAACTCATATTCAAAAATAACACGAATTTTTGACTTCTCCATGGTTTCACAAAAATTGCTCTAAAAAAAATTTGAAAGGTAATCACAAGTCAAACCATGCATTTGAAAGAATGAGGATGTACCTTCACAATAAAAACAAACAAACAAGAAGTGTCAAAGTGAAATGTCAGAGATCTCAACTGTCAAACTTAGTACTTAAGGAAATCGGACATTCCATACTTAATAACCTGTATTTTAATTTTTTTTTTGCTTGTCTCAAAGTATGTATGGGACAAGAAAATATGTAATTTTTTTCCTGTGCTGGTCTCAGGCTGAAAGGATGGAATGTGCCCCAGAGGCTGGGGCAGAGAGGTCCAGATGTGCCAGAGGGAAGGTTCTGAGACGGTGCCATGCTGGAGCATTGGAGCAAGAAATGCCAGCTCAGAAGCAGACACACGCCATCTCCTCTCTAGCTGAGTGTCACAGACCGGCATGAGCAGCATCTGCCTGGCAGCAAGCTTCAAGGAATCTGCTTGGAATTTCATTAGAGCCGAGGAGCCCACCAAACATTCCTGCAGAAGAGCTTCACATAATAAAAAAGGGAAGGGCAAAGTACTGTATTATGACTGTGTGCCGCACACGCAGTAGAAAGCAAAAAATGCAAGAAGTCAAGTACCGTGGTGAACAGTATGAAGCGAAAGTCCACATCAACTGACTCTTAAGGAGGAGAAAGATCACAGAGATGCAGAAAATCTGGCATCCGATTAAAAATTGCAGCGTCACCATGTCTGCAAAATAGGAACATGATCTTCCCTTTTACACATATTTTGGGTATTTGCCCAAATAAAATTAGAGAACAGAAGTTATTAACACAAGCTTGCAGGAGTGGTGCAGCGACAGTGGACAGAACATATAGGCAGAAATGGCACCCTGGTTTAGAGGAAACAAAATAAGCTAAGAAAATGCCCCATAGTTGCTCAAAGAAGCTTCCGGAGTGATGCGATTCCTATGCCAGAGAAAGACAGCCACTCATTCACTCAGCAAACATTTACAAATAGTGGGAGGGCTTGGAGAGGTTTGGGAGGAGCAAAGAATATCAGAGCCTTTCCATGGTCAGCTCAGCCACCTGAACTGACCGTGGAAGGAAAACCAGGAAATGAATGGGGAAGCAGGGAGGAGCCAGCATGCTGGGGTATTGGTGGCAAGCTCAGGGCCAGGAGATGAGGTGGCTAGGGAGGGCAGAGGGGTAAAGTTGGGGGGCAGAAGATAACCTTGAGATGTGGTTGAAGGCCCACTTGGAGGGGCTTGACTCCCAAGCTAGGAGTGTGGACATTTTCCATGAGATGCTAGGGAATTATGGGGAAATCTATGTCAAGGAGCAGGAAAAATTACATGTACAAGTGGTTTTCTTTTAAAAAAGATTTTTTTTTTTTTGAGACAGCGTCTCGCTCTGTCACCTGGGCTAGATAGAGTGCAGTGGTGTCATCACAACTCACTGCAACCTCAAACTTCTGGGCTCAAATGATCCTCCTGCCTCAGCCTCCCAAGCAGCTGGGACTACAGAGGTGCACCATCATGCCTGGCTAAATTTTTCTATTTTTTTTGTAGAGACAGGGTCTCACTCTTGCTCAGGCTGGTCTCAATCTCCTGAGCTTAAGCAATCCTCCTACCTCAGCCTGCCAGTGTGCTAGGATTACAGGTGTGAGCCACTGATTCCAGCCTTTAAAAAGATTCTTAAAAGGTCTTTTTGAGGCCGGGCGCGGTGGCTCACACCTGTAATCCTAGCACTCTGGAAGGCCAAGGCAGGAGGATTACTTGAGGTCAGGAGTTCGAGACCAGGCTGAACCAGGCGAGACCCAATCTCTACTAAAAATAGAAAGAAATTAGCTGGACAACTAAAAATATATAGAAAAAATTAGCCAGGTATGGTGGCACATGCCTTTAGTCCCAGCTACTCGGGAGGCTGATGCAGAAGGATTGCTTGAGTCCAGGAGTTTGAAGTTGCTGTGAGCTAGGCTAACGCCACAGCACTCTAGCTGGGGCAACAGAGGGAGACTCTGTCTCAAAAAAAAAAAAAAAAAAGAAAGAAAGATCTTTTTGAAATTTTATGAGTTTTAAGTTACCTCCATCTGTCTGATAAAATGACTTTCCCCACTAGGTTTCTTCTCCTCCGGCTCTCAAAGGAAGGTTGGGTCATTACTGTGCTGACTCTTTGGGCTTTTGTAGTGCAAAGTCCAGAGAAGGGGGAGGTGTGGAGTAAGGAGAGTCTCAGAGTCCAGGACTGGGGATTGGGGGAGTTTGGAAGCAAAAGCACAGGAGAAGCCCCAGGAAGTGGTGGGAGTGGGGCACAGAAAGGAGGGTTTTTGAGAAATGTTTCTATGGGCACAGTATCCCCTGCATGGTGCTAAAGAAATATAAAGAACCTGAGCAATTTTAAAAAATGCAAGAGGACACTGGACTGCATTTCTTTTGAGCATGACATCAGTCTGAGAGCAGGGCACATGAATCATGGCTTCAAAGGGGTGACAGATTAATCTGGTAGCAGACCTTACAGAGGATGATCAGAAAAAATAGAGAAAGTATAGAGATGATGAAAGAATCAACTGGAACTTGGGGAGTGATTCATAGCAGAGGAATAAATAAGAAAGGAGAGTCCAAGATTTCAGTGCAGAGTAGTCACATAGGGGATGGGAAATGAGATTCAACTTGGATGCCTTCAACTATCCATTTGCAGAGGCTGCCCAGAGCATCATGTTGAGAAACACTGCAAGGCTGATCTGAGAAAGAGTGTCACGGCCAAGTGGAGATCTCCACCATGGGCCAAGGAGCTCACTTTGCGTTTGTTGACCCTGGACTTGGGGAATTATAGCATCTTTGACAGCATTAGGGACATCAGCATGGAAGCTGGTTTTCTGGGAAAAAGAATAAACTTGGATGAAACTGAAGCAACGTACACTATTTTTACTACTTTTTATTTCTGGCTTTGGCTGATGCACTTAAAAGTTACCAAATTTGTATCCCAGTGCCAATAGGGACCAAGCCTCAGAGTGTCCTGCTGAAGCAGGCTCATCCACTTACAGAAAACTGTGGGCGCATTCCAAAGAGGAAGTTTTGGATGGACTCTCAGAAATGGCATATGACCAAATGGACAGCTGACGTCCAAGTATTCATCCTGGTTAGCTTTCTCCTCCCCAGCTCCACACTGGGGTTTACCCTGCAGTTTTCTAAGTGTAGACAGAGACTGGATGGTGTGTTTTATGCAGTGTTGCCCAATTGTGAGTATGAAGGAGAGCAATTGTTTAACTCTCAAGGCAGTACTCAAACAACAAAACATCTCCCCTCTGAACCATGAACTCTGCCAGAGCCGAGACATCTGCTGTGTCCTCAGCCCCGGCAGAGTCCGGAGCACACACGGCCAGTCTGTGACTGCTGACTGCAGGAGTGAATCAGTGCATTTTCCGCTCCCTCTGTCTTCCACTCAAGGAGCCCCAGAGCTGTGCTTAGTGGTGTATTTCAAGTACATTGCTCTCAGTAGGAGTCAGCCGGATCTGTGGACCAGGACAAGTTCATGACTATTGTAGTGAATACATTTTCTAATTCAAATCAACAAAGATTTTTAAGCACCTGCTGTGCTCATATCCTTTGATTCAATTATTTCACTTCTAGAAATCTATCCTCCAGATATACCTATACTTGTGCAATTGTGTAAAGGGTGTGTCTTAGTCCATTGTTTGCTGGTACAACAGAATACCCCAGACCGGGTAATTTACAATGAACACAAATGTATTGGCTCATAGTTCTGGAGGCTGAAAAGTCCAAGATTGAGGGGCCAGCCTTTGGCAAGGGCCTTCTTGCTACATCATTGCATGATGGGATGGCAAAGACAGGGTGAGAGAGAGAGAGTAAGAGGTGGTGAGCCCTCTCCTGTGATAATGGCATTAATTTATTTACGAGAGCCCTCATGGCCTAATCACCTCTTAGAGGTCTCACCTCTTATTACTGTTACAATGGCAATTAAATTTCAACATGAGTTTGGGAGGAGACAAACATTCAAACCACAGTACAGTGAATTGGTTGTAAGAGCCAGATTCAGAAACAACCTGCATGTCCATCAATAGGGGACTGATTAAATAAACATCGTGCCTCTGTTATCGAGAGCCTGTGCAAGGGGCACAGTGTTTCAGTTTCTTCAAATCTTCATACAGACACGGAGAAACTAGATAGCAAAATCCAAGCCCAAAGGAAAATATTGATAACAAAGCTAGGCAACAAATTATCCCCACTGACCACAACATATATAAACCACCAATAGCCTCAAGACTTGCATAGTATCCAGGTTTTAGGAGTTGAAAGAAGTGGGAAGCAAGGGGGTGGGAATTGATGGACCTGAGAAGAGAAGAACCCCCAAATAGACTAGGAATTCACTGGAAAGCACTGTGGGCCAATTTGAGAAGAGCAGGTGGGGCTGGGAGGGTAGACTGTTCAGCTCAGGGTAGTGTCAGCCCCCACAGATAGAAGGCAGGAGGAGGCAGGAGTAGCCAGGACCCAAGGAACTTTCAAGACTGACCAGGACAGGGCCTCATGCTCAGGAGAAAGTGCTGAGAGAGGAATCAAAATTGAGTGGACACAGATGAGAAAGCAGCTTCAGTCTGAATTGGGGGAATGGATTAACCAGGAAATCCCAGAGAGCAGGCGGCTCTATTTTTGAACACAGAAGTGGGTGCCCTGTGAAGCTTGAAAAGCTTTTCTGAAACTTCCCTTATTCTAAAAGTTCAGGAAAACTTGATTTCACATGAAAAAAAAAAAAAAAACAAGCACCAGAAGAGTATCAAATTCAATGCTATACAAAGGTATTTAACAAACCAGAGAGAATAAAGAGCAGAGTAAGACTGCAACTGACAGACAGGTCACACCAGAGACAGGCTCATAAAACATTAAGCTTCAGTTTTGATCTATTTCACAAAAAGACATTAAGTAAATGATAGACATAAAATAACAGCATCCATCAGAATTAGAAAAATTTGGTAATGAGGTGACAAGTCAGTAAAAAAAAAAATGAAACTTAAAGAAAAAACTCATTCAGGAAGGAAGACTAACCTAAAAGGAACACAAAAGCAAACAAACACAGAGGGTAAAACCTCAAGGGAAACAGAAGGTGAAAAAGAGAAAAAAATAAAAAAGAAAGAAGAAGGATTTAAGAGAAAGCAATGAACATTGAAGGATATTGCAAATAAGAATAACAGGTGTTCCTCAAGAAGAAAACCAAAGCAAGAGAACAGAGCAAATACTAAGAGTTATAATCCAAGAAAACTTCCTTGAAATAAAAGATTTGAAAGCATATATTGAAAGAGTACATTGCATACTTGAGAATATTGGCCCAGAATGACCACCATCAGGACTTATCTTAGTAAAATTATTAGAGTTTAAAGAAAAAGAATAAAAATCCTTTGACTCCCTAGAAAAATTCTTTGGACATTTGCAGAAAGAGAGGGTCTTATGTGACTTACAAAGAAAAGAAAAATAGACTATCACCAGGCGTCAGGCTTTTTTTTTTTTTTGACAGTAACACTTTATACCAAAGGACAATGGATTAACATATTTAAGATACTCAAGGAAAGAAAGTAAAAGCCAAGGATTTCATACCCAGCAAAATTGACCCTCCAGTAAAAAGGGCACAGCAAATTGCTACCAACATGCAAGAACTCATGGAATACTGTTTCCATGAGCCCTTCCTGAGGAATCTTCCACAGAGCAAGCTTCAGACTAATCAGAGTGGCCAGATAGGCATCAGCATGATAACTGGGATGAGCGTTCACTAACTGGTCATCTGTAGAAATTACACGAAATGAAGGTGGAGGGGAGTATAGAAGGTAACGGCAATAGGATCTGAGAATGTAGATATAATATAGCTATGAAAAAAGGGCAGGAGAATGTGGAGAATGTATGAACAAAAATTTTTAAATGTTTTCAGTAATCATATTATTGGTAGTATTAGTATTGTTATTCTGTTATTCTAAATATGTTGTATGTGCGATATGAGATAAAACAAAATAGTTTGTGATATTCTAATTGCACCATCACTGTGTCCCTGAGAATCAGGATTTTCCATATGAAAGGAAAGCAATGCAGGTGTAAGAGAGAGAAGGTTGTGTGAAAGACCCATGGGTCAAATTTAGATTCGAAATATTGATATCGTGATGGTTAATTTTATGTGTCAACTTGACTGGACCACAGAGTGCCCAGATATTTAGTTAAACATTATTCTGGGTGTGAGGATGTTTCTGGATGAGATTAACATTTGAATCAGTGGGCTGTGTAAAGCAGATCACCCTCCCTAGTAGAACAAAACAGTGAGGTAAGAGAGAATGTGCTTTCTCAGCCTGACTGTCTTCAAGCTGAGACATCCCTTTTCTCCTGCTTTCAGGCTCAGACTGGAACTTACAGAATAAGCTCTCTTGGGTTTCCAGCTTGCCAACTGCAGATCTTAGGACTTCTTCACCTCCATCTTCGTCCGTTTTGTGTTGCTATAAAGGCATACCTGACAATGGGTAATTTATAAAGAAAAAAGGCTTATTTGGCTGACAACTGTGGATGGCTAGGAAGTTCAAGATTGGGCATCTGCCTCTGGCGAGGGTCTCAGGCTGCTTCCACTCATGGCAAAAGGCTAAGGGAAGCCAGTGTATGCAGAGGTCACATGGTGAGAGTGGAGGAAAGAGAGAGAGGAGTGCGGCACCAGGCTACAAGGTCTGTCCGGAAAGTATACAGCTGTGCAATAGGAAAAATGGAGGCATTTATTGAAGATGATACAAGATACAAGAAACATTGTACATAGGACAGTGACACTTCAGTCCTCTTCAAAGTAGGCACCTTGGGACCTCACACAGTTCTCCTGGTGTCTCAACCGAACCCATACACATTCAACATTCTCAGATGTTCTTCCTGTTGCAGTCCTTCCAGAATGTGGGCCACTTTCAACAGACCATTTTGAAGTGTTTGTGCCACACTTTTATTTGTGCTACACTCATTGCATCGTCCCCGAAAGCCTTCTGAATCATCTGAATAGTTTCCGCAGAGGAATGTTCAAGCTTATAGCAAAATGTGATGCAGATTCATTGCTCTACTCGCTCGGTCATTTTGAATGCCATGGCCACACAGTGCACACGCTCACTCGACGGCATCTAGCATCCCACTGACTAGGACGGCAAAGGTGTCACTGTTCACGCATGAGCATTCCAGTCCACTCTCCTTGGCTGCCAGGTTACATCAGTGTGGTGCTACCTGTTCTTGTTATATTAACAATGGCTGGATATTTTCAGGAAACCCTCATATTTTTTAACAACCAGCTCTTGTGGGAACTAGTACAGTGAGAACTCACTCACCCCCTAAGGGAGGGCATTAATCTATTCATGAGGGATCCATGGCCACCACCCAAACACCTCGCCCCAGCACTGGGGATCAAATTTCAACATGAGGTTTGGATGGGACAAACGTCCAAACCATAGCAGCCTCCTTAATTGTGTAAGCCAATTCCTTATAAAAAAATCTATCTATCTATCTATGTATCTATCCACATACATATTCATATATATCCTATTGGCTCTATTTCTCTGGAGAACCCTGATAAAAATATAAACTCAGGAGGTATTTTATTTATATATTGTGTTTGTTTTCTTGTTTGTTTGTTTTTCTATCTCTGTCCACCGAAAAGGCTAGGAACAATGACCCACGCAGTCATTGTTGAGTGGCATTGAAATACCACTACTCAGCAAAAGAAACCAGGAATTCAAAATGATTGATTTGAAGTCAGGAGCAGGAAATGCACAAGAGGCTGGAATACCTTGTCACACCACATGGCGAAGAAGCTATCAAGGCCCATTAGGGTCAGACCAAAAGGACTCAGGAGCCAACTATTAATAGAAGAAGCCCAAGATGAATAATTTCAGATTCAATAGGATAATAAAGGAAATGGATTGAAATCCATCAAATATATTTAAATCTGTGAATTCATAATGATACTAAAGCAAGAAGAATTGGTCACCTTCAGAGGATGTAAGGGTACCAACTCTTCCACTTGGAAACAGGGAAATAAAAGGAAAGAATCCAGCACATTCCTGCCTTCCCTGAATGAGCTATACCACAGGGTAACCAGATAGATGAAGAAAAGTGAGTCTACGTTAAAAAGCCAGATTATGGGAAACTCTACTTGTCAGCTATTCCAGATTCAACAGATAAATTGTAAAGAAATGAAACAGATGGAGGAGAAACCTGCAGATTAAGAGAGATTTAAAAGACATATCAAAACATTTCTTAAAATAGGTAGGACTAAAGTAATAAAGGTCTAGGGGAGCAAATTTGGGTGCTAAAGCTACAAAAAGAAAAACCAAAGCAAGTCAGATTAATGCTACTTACGGTGGGAAGGAGGAGGCAGCGATTCGGATGGGGTATGTGGAGGCGCTTCTGGGCAGTGGGCAAAGTTCTATTTCCTGCCCTAGGTAGTGTTTGGCCTCTAATAATTCATTAAGCAGTATATTTCATTTGTATGGTTTTTGGTATCCATGTTTCATTTAAAGTAAAACGATTTTTAAAATGAGCCAGATCTAGATACACTGATGTGGACCAATTTCTGAAATGTATGGTTAAGTGAAATAAGGCAAGGTCAGAAGAATGTGACTAGTGTGACACCGGCATTTCCACGTAAAGGCGGTGTTTGCACGTGCATAAACCGTCCCTGGGAGGACACACAAGAAATTGGAAGTAAGGGATAGGGGGCTGGGCGGCCAACTTACGTTCACTGGGTCTATGATTATCATTCAAAACAGCAATTAACTGACTATGTATTTAGAAAAGTAACATTCCCAAGGATCCTGAAAATCTCCTTCCTCCAATTCTACACTTGCCAGACCGCATTTTGGTCCATCATTTACTCTCTGAGAAAGATACACAGGCTGGCAGGTGGGTGGGCACTGCTTCAGTGACATCTGAGCTTACATGAACTGTAAGATATTGTCTCTCTGTTTGAACATTCTTTCTGTGTACATTTCTAAGCTGAGGGTGTTTAAGGTGAGCCTACATTTGAATACCCCTACAAGTACCACCGTTCCTATCACCATGTACATATGACGCTGCGTAGAGCCCAGAGCTTTGCCGGCAGGAGCTTTGCCTTTCTTATGCGTCCTTGATCCAACCCTTGGGGGCCTGGTCCCACCATCTCTGCAGGATGGCACTCCTCGGAGCGCCAGGCACTCACTTCTCTTTCTAATCAGCTTCTTCAGAATGGACTGGATTTAATAGGGAATAAAAGCTTTTCTTTTTTTCCCCAGGGAAATAGCTCTCTGTTGACACACTTTGCCAAGAGAAATAAAAATACTTCAGTTAAATTCCACATCGAATTTCAGAATAAAATGTTTGAAATCTTCCGAGCAGTTTACTGTTTTTCAGTGCTTTTTTCTTTTACTGCTAAATATTATAATTCCTAGGGTGAGATGTATAATGACATGAGGGATTTATAACGGAATTACTTTGAAAACAAATTGAGTTTTACTTGATGCAACATTTCTATGTAGAAGGCATCTACATAGAAATTAAACTGTCTTAAAGTTTATTTTATCTCTTTCAAAAATTATCGTGCTATGTATCTCATAGAAATTCTTCCCCCCCACCCCCAGCACAGAGAATCAATATTTTTAAGTTTTAAAAGACTCTATCAAATTACCAAAGATTGTACCAATTTGTATTCTCAGTTGTAATGTAGAAAATGATCCATTTGCCCATCTCCTGAAACCCCCTCTAATACTGGATGTCACTGGTACTAAAAAATTCTCGTGGCTTCTGATAGGCAAAAACCTCATTGCTGCTTTCATTCGCATTACCTTAGTTACTAATATGACTGATTATCTTTTAATTCATTATTGGTCAGTATTTCTCCATGTGTGAAATGCCCTTTCATAACCTTTAATCCAGTTTTATTTCTTTTTTAGAGGCAGGGTCTCTCTCTGTTGCTCAGGCTGGAGTGCAATGGCACGATCATACCTCACTGTAACCTCGAACTCCTGGCTCAAGTGATCCTCCCACCTCAGCCTCCTGCGTAGCTGGGACTACAGGCCTGCTCTGCCATGCCTAGGTAAGTTTTAAAAGATTTTTTTTGTGGAGACAGTCTTGATATGTTGCCCAGGCCATCCAGAATTCCTGGCCTCAAGCAATCCTCCTGCGCTGGCCTCCCAAAGTGCTTTATCCTGTTTTCTATCAAGTTTTCTCATGGACTTCTTTGTTTATTAGAGACAATGGCCTTTTTTCCCCTGTTATAAATCTTACAATTATCTTCTCTCCCTCTGTTGCTCATCTATTAATAATTTTTTGGTGAGAAACCCTGCCATATAGAAATATTTAATTTTTATGTTGTCAAGTGTATCCTTCAAATGAAAACTGGAGTTTCACATTATGTTTAAGAAGGGCTTTTGCTGTCTTTTGCTCACGGCTTACCAGGATTTTCTCTTGCCCTGAAAGAGCAATAGCTAACACCCAGGCCCTGAGTGAGAGCCTCCCTTGCTCAAGAGTCATCTCTGCAGTTTCTTTTCTCTTTCCATCATCTGGTCCAGTGAATCTCACACTTGAGCAAGAGTCAGAATCCCCCAGAGGGCTTGTGAAAACCCCAATTGCTCAGAAACCTCAGAGTCTGATTTAGCAAGTCTGGGGTGGGCCCGAGAATTTGTAGCCTACCAAGTCCTCAGCTGAGGCTGCTGTTCTGGGACCACACGTGGAGAACGGCTGCTTTAGAACGTTGGTTTGACGTCTTGATCTCTCTGGAATCTATTCACTTGTCCTATCTCCACTGCTTTCACCTGGGGCCCAGTCACATTATCTCTTTGCTGGGTTCCTTTCATAGCGTCTTCCGCCACATTCATTGTAACTCTTCTCTTACCCACTTGCCACGCTGCAGCCAGAGGGATTTTGACTTTGGCTTACAGCATTCCCTTCCTTCCAACTCTTCCCCTGTCATTTTTGGGCCATCTTGTGACACTCGCCACGTCTTTCTGCTCTCTCTGCTCTCCTGCATTTTGGTTTTTGGTAGCTAGGAAATGCCACTCTCATTCTTGTTCCAGGGCCTTTGGACATGCTGTTCTCTCTGCCTGGAATCCTCTTCCTTTGCCCCTCACAATGGTATTTGGTCACTTTGGTGAGATGTAAAATTGAATCACATTTACTGTTAGGTTGGTATGTGGATCCGGTCACTTAGCTCTGAATGAACCTAGCTGACTTCCAGCATCACATGTCAAAATGGCTTTGTGTTTTCGACTCATTAAGGAGCTCCCAGGAGTGCTGTAAGAAGCAGTACATGGTTTCCATTGAGCAAAATGGCTTCATAAAGAAAGTCATTTTTTTTTCTTTTTTTTTTTAACTACAAATGTCTGAGGCAGGAGAACAAGGCTGCCCAGCTCGTGGCAGTCCTGACGATGATCCTCGGGGCTTATCTTGGCCTTGTCCTTGGCTGAGGAGAAATTGGTCCCCGACGGCTCCAAGGGGAAGAGGCCCAGACAGTCATTTTCTAACAATAGCGATAAAAGAGAATATGAAGAAACTAAGAATTCATAGTTAGAATACAGAAATTTTAGCTAAATTAACCCTTTATAAAATAAGTGAGCCCACCACATGCTTTATGTGAAAACAAGAAAAAAAACACCATTATCACTTTCTATAAATTTATTTTGACAGTCAGGTAAATTCATAATCAATATTATTCAGTGGTGATATAGTACAGGATTTATTTTATTAATAGAATATTTAAATAGGTTTATAAATATATAAAAGACTTTATCCCAATATTTATAGACTCGCTAAGGATCTAAATGAGGCACTTGAAATCTCTAGTTATAATTTTAACATTTTTTGGAGAAATTACATGCTCTAGTGCCATTTTTGGCACTAGATTAGAGATTTATAAAGATCTCAAGCTCTGTGCCTCGTAAATGCTAAGGCTCTAGACTGTATTTTGAGCAGAACTCTTTTCCTTCTGTACTGGGGGAAACAGAGTGACATATGGTACAGGTTAAAGGAATGGGGACTAAGAGACCAGATGAGTAATACAGAATCAATGGAGAATGGAAAGGACCAATGGTGCCTTTCCATATAATTCATTCAGGCTCACATCAGTGTGCGTGCACAAGAGAAACAGATTCCACCGGAGTCAATGCTGACAATCTGGATGCATCTTTCAAAGTTTCAGCAGGAGAATAAACTATGAAACAAAAGGCTTTTTTTTTTTCATCTTTAATGTGATTGTGACACAATAATTGTTAGAATTCTGATATATTCTTAGGGAATAGGTAGATATTGTGCTTAGAATATATCTTTTTTAAGATGGAGAGTCTGAAAATTATACACAATCAATGTCAGACCCAGCGCAAGAATTGAGGCCTCCGACTTCCAATACTATGTTCCATCTACACAGTTCTTTCTTGGGTGAAGAAAACAAAATTCAATAAATGTTTCTTGAGTTTTTTAATATGCAAAGTACTGTGGTAGGTGCTTGGGGTGAGAGTGGGGAATATGTGCCAGTCACTTCTTGAGTCATGGGTCCTGCCCTCATGGGGCTCCCACTGGACTTGCGAAGGCGAAATACAACCACAAACAGGCTTTGCTTTTTGTGGGTCTGGTATGTGTGAAACTCACCACAGTTCAGTTAAATAACACCAGTCCCCCAACAACATGGTTCAAATTTCAGGTACCATGGCATACTGACTGAAAGTCATTGCCTGGAGCACCAATTCTGCTGCTAGCTCTTCAGTCCACAAGTCACTATGTAAATGACATATGCTCATGAGGATTATTGACCAACCATGGCATTTTTC
>RJWJ010009264.1:0-50506 GCA_004363605.1 Indri indri
AAGGAGACATCTGGACTGGGTACTTCGGCCAAATGGCGTGGGTCATTACCTGGGGGTGCCCAGCTCTAACACACCCCAGCTGGCAAGGTCTTTCTTTCCTTCCCCCCTTACTTTCTAGATGGGTGCACAGGGATCAAAAATCCCATCTAACACCCCTTTGGGGCATAATCATTCAAACTGGGATGAGTTTGATCCAGATACTCTGACGAAAAAATGTTTAATCTTCTTCTGCACGACCGCCTGCCACAGTACAAGATGGATAGTAGAGAACAGTGGGGATCCCAAGTCACCCCACCATCTTACAATTGGACTTTTTTTGAAAAAGGGAAGGAAAATGGGCTGAAATACTCTATGTACAGGATTTCTTTTGTTTATGGAAAAATCCTTGGTGGTGTAAGGGATGCTCTGAGTTAGGTAAGATTATGGTATTATTAAGAGATCCTCTGGTTTCCACCTGTTCCCAGCCGCCCCCTATACCCAGGGAGGCCTGAAGGGTTCCCTACAAAGGGGGAGGTGGTGCTGTCTCTACCTCCACCAGGGGGAAAAGTGGCTCGGCTCTCACCCTTGGTGGAAGTAGCAGGTGACTCTGCACCAACCCTGGTCCATGAGCCCTTTAGTCTAGTAGAGTTCCAGACCAGGCAAAAGGTAGTTAATTATTACCACAGCCTTAGGCTCACCCTCTGCAAGATGGCCCAGGAGACTGGACTTAGTTGGTTGCAACTTCTCCCAATTGCTTTTTTGCATTTACATGTTGCAGCTAAAGCCCCTTTTCTTTGAGTGCTTTTGAAATGCTGTATGGCTGAGCTTTTTCCCTGATTACTTTAGATTTTGATTTTTCTGGAAATGGCTGGACACCAACATCCCTTCAAGTAGCTCAGTTCTTGCAGACATTATAAGAACATGAGCTACTGCTTAGAGACCCTTCTTCCCCTAGTCCTCTCTGCCACCCTCAGGACTTAGTGCTCATCAAACAGTGGAAGGATGGGCCCCCCACATCCCAGCTAGCTCTGGTATGGAAAGGTCCTTACCTGATCTTACTTTCTACCCCAACCACTATCAAGGTTTCAGGATTCCTACTTGGATCCATCATTCTTGAGTGAAGCCGTGGAAAGACCAAAATGAAACTCATGCAGCCCCTGCAGATGAGGACTCCAACATCAGAGACAAATACTTCTGTACTCCTTTGCAGGATCTCTGGTACTTGTTTAAGCAGACTTCTTCTCCTGCTCTGGCTCCTTCAGATAAGTAGTCTAAACTGTTTACCCATGGGTGAGACACCTTTTGCCCTGGCAATCCAAACTGCATACACCTTAAGGCTTAACCAAACCTTCTGGATATGCCTGTCCACTAAGTCATGGGGCTTTACCCAACCAGTAATATGGGAAATGTGGGGAAATCTCTTACTATTGAGCAACATTCCACTGCCTCACATATTTGGGGCACCCACTCCAACACTCAGATGGTTACAAAACTCCAACGGGTCCAGCCTTTCCCCAAGCCCTCACAACCTGCACCATTTGGGGCCATATTCACTTACCTTAGTAATGTGGCCCAGGACACTTTTCCTATTTACATTACTCAGACTTGCAGACAGGGCCCCAATGTGGGGACCCTGCCTATTTCTTATTGTGGCTGGCCACCCAATCACTGGTGCTTTTACAAATGATCCAGGACATTATACCCACAGATAAGCTTGTTCTGATGCTTAACAATGAGAGCCTCCTAGGTTTGAGGGTTGTGCACAGCCCCTCTTCCTACAGATTAGAAAAGAGATGCCTGGACTGGTACTTCGCCACATGGCCTGGGCTGTTACCTGGGGAAGCCCAGCTCTAACAGACCCCAGTGGGTATAGCTTCTCCCATTTCCTCCCTTTGTCCCTTGGCCACATGGTCTGGGTCGTCACCTGGGAAGACCCATCTCCGACTGACTCCAGTTGCTCCCCTTTCTTTCCCCCCACCTTTTCACTCAAATTGGGACAAGTTTGATCCAGACACTCTATAATTTGATCTTATTCTGTACAACCACCTGGCCACAGTGTAAGCTGGACAGCAGAGAGCAGTGGTGGTAATAAATCCTCAGAAGAGAGGTGGGAAAGAGAACACTTTCTAGTCTGTGTCCAGGCCAGCCTTAAGGCCTAAAGGCAAAAGGTGATCAATTATTCCAAGGTCTCTGCCATAACCCAGGGGCCCAAGGAACACCCCAAAGCCTTCCTGGATCAGTTCCTGGAGGCAATAGAAAGACAAACCATTCTCAATCTTAATTCCCATGGGGGATGAGTGATATTAAGAGACAAATTCTTGACCCAAGCAGCACTAGATATTATGAAAAATCTCCAAAATCTTGTCCAGGACCTACCACCTCCCTGGAAGACATGGCGGCTGCTTCTAATTCTATTTTCTATAATAGAAACTCTGAGCTTGACTCTAAGGCTTGGGAGGAGTGGAGGAAGGAGGCTGGGCATGCCGAGTTACTGGCAGCATTAGCACCCACATTTGGACCAACAGCAAAAGCCTCCCCCAAAGGAAGGGATCTCTGGTGCCATATCTGCTGATGGGAAGGGCATTGGGCCAAGAACTACTCCAATAAGGACAGGCCACCCAAGGCTCCTTGTCATTGGTGCCATCAAACAGGTCACTGGGCCGTACTCTGTCCTATGGGATTGTCCCAGGAGGAGAGTCAGTCCCCAGACAGAATCATAGTACAACAATGAAGGAGCCCTCTCCCATCAGCCCACCAGCAGATAAGGATCACTGGACTGGAGCCAAGGGTAACCCTCCTGGTGGCAGGTAGGCCAGTAAATTTTCTTTTGATACAGGGGCTGCCTACTCCGTCTTCCTCACTTACTCCAGAAAACTAGGCACTCAATCCTGTATGGTCACCAGAGCCTCCGGGGTCCCTACCAAACAATTCTTTACTCTCCCTTTGCTTTGTTTGTGGGAGGATGTGATTTTGTTCTGTCAACCTGCTAGGATGTGACTTACTTTCGAAACTGCGAGCATGGGTTTCTTCGTACCCTCAGGAGGAACCCAGCCTCACACGACTGTCACAAGTCACCTCACTGAGTACCATCTTTCAAACCAATAATCCTCAAGGGCTTTCGGGGCAAAGCTTGCTTCCAATGCAAGGAAAAGGGACCCACCCCGGGGAGGATTCACAGATAGATCTCGCCCAAATGCCTCCCTAGATAGGATTCAAGTGCCTATTAGCGTTTATTGACACTTTTACTCATTGGGTTAAAGCTTTTCCTTGCAGGACTGAAAAGGCCCCTGAAGTTTCCCAAAGACTTCTAGAGGACATCATACCTTATTTTGGCCTTCCCTGGTCCTTACAGAGTGACAATGGTCCTGCCTTTGTTTCACAGGAGATGGCTGGACACCAACATGCCTCTCAAGTAGCTCAGTTCTTGCAGATACTACAAGAACACAAGCTACTGCCTAGAGACCCTTCTTCCCCTAGTCCTCTCTGTCAGCTGGGGGACTTAGTGGTCATCAAACAGTGGAAGGATGGGTCCCCCACATCCTAGCTAACCCTGGTGTGGAAAGGTCCCTGTCCAGTCTTGCTTTCTACCCCAGTCACTATTAAGGTTCCAGGAATACCCACTTGAATCCATCATTCTTGGGTGAAGCTGTAGAAAAACCAAAATGAAACTCTCTGGCCCCTGTGGTCAAAGACTCCAACACTGGAGGCAAATGCTCATGTACTTGCTTGGAGGATCTCTGGTGCCTGTTCCAATGCACTCCTCCTGCTGTGGCTCCTGCAGATAAGCAGCACAAATTGTTTATTCGTGGGCAAGACACCTTTTACCCTGGCAAACCAAACTGCCACTTTTTGCCTTTATGGGAACAGCAGCTGCTGCTGGAGCAGTCATGGGGGCACATCCCTGGGCCTACAACAGTCCAGAGGCAGCATAAGGCTTGGTGAAAACCAGCCCAACACTTGCCCTCTTACAGGAATGGTTAGATTTGTTGCCAGGCGTCACCTTACAAAATAGGTGGGTCCTTGATTTTCTAACTGCAGCAGAAGGAGGCAGCTGCTTGTTCCTGAAACAACAGTGCTACTTCTCTGTTAACAAGTTGGGAGAGGTTCAGGACAACATTGACGCCATCCTAGAGACTGCTTCCTGTCATCAGACAGAGGGCGAGACCTCTAAGCCCTTGGATGTCCTTAATAATTCCCTTGGTCACACCATTAGTCTGCACCCTGGGAATACTTATATTGGGCTCAATCCTTATAAATTTTCTAACTAAATTTATTTCATCCTGTCTAGAGGCCATCAAGCTGCAAATGGTCCTACGTTCTCCACCAGCCCTGGCTCCTACCTCCTCCTCACACCTACAACTACAACAACCTACTGAGAACATATACTGAAGTCCCTGGAGAGACCCCTGGAGAACCTACAAGAGGCCACCCTAATAGGGATCATTGCCCTCCCACTCATCAGGAAGCAGCCAGATGAGTCGACGCCCCTACCCGATGATTTCGGCCTCTGGAATAGAGAATGAGGAAACGTTAGGTAGTTAAAAAGGGATTCCAGGTCTCCTAGGGATGAAAGTGGGTGCTTTGCCTTGGTGCAATTGCCCCACTTGGGAAGAAGAACAAGGGTGGGCCCCAGGCCCCCATCTTGGTCCTGTCGCACTTTGATCCTGCCCTGAGCTACTGCCATACCTGGGGGAGGAGGGAATACCCTACGAATCTGTCAATCAGAACTTAGTGCATCAGTTGCAAAAGAATGCAGAGGACTGTCTAGACCACGGGCCAAGCAACATAGGTATGGTGGTCTAGAAAGTGACCTAGAACAACTTGCATGTGTAGTTAAGACTCAGGTCATGCAACTCCTGACTGTCTGATCAAAGTGGTTCCATGGTGACATGTGAGCCACAGGGAAGTCCTAATCTGGACACCATAAAACAAGACCCAGACCATAACCAAGCTCTCTTTTGCCCTCTTTTGCTACGACAGTAGGTCTGGCCATCATCTGTGGCATACATATCATGCTCTGTAAACCTATATCTTGCTCTTGCTCTACAATCCTTTCTTTTCTCAATAAACCTCATTTTCCTGCTTGCCTTACTTTGGTGCACCCGGTTGTTCTTCAGCCATGAGCACTCCAAGAACTGACATTTCAAACTGAAACCTGGTATTTCTCAATGCGTACATGGTTTTATCATCCCCCAACCACTCATGAGAAACACTAGTCAGAGTCTTGATGTTTGTAAACTTAGGGTCACTTGTCAGGACCCTGACTTTGCTTTTCTCAATCAAAAAATTTACATCTTGACTAAATTTCCCCAGCCTCCACTGCTTGGGACTGCCCTTCCTTCCCTCATGAGTTAGTTTTGTTGGGGATGTCCACAACAGGAGATTAATTCCTTGGTGGGCCCGACTAAGGAAACACCCTGTCCCACCCTTTGGCACACAACCAAAGCAGCATTGCACTTCAGCCAGCAGCAGGCTCTCTAATCTTGGAATAGATCAATTCTTCATTTGCTCACCACTTAATCTCTCCCTTGCTCAGAGCCACGTCAGCAACCCAGGGAGCTGAGCTGGCACCAAATTCCAGGGAAGAGGACTTCATGCTACCAGTGAATCAGCTCCTGTCCAGTCAAAATTGAGTTCACCGCCCAACTTCCTCCGGAGCTGGGGATGTATTGAGTGCATGGTACCCGAGCATCCTGGGTGCTACCCCCTTACTGGAGAGGCTACTGCTCCCTGGGCCTAATATATCCAGATATTCAGATTTCCCAGGATTCATCCATCCTGCCATTCCTGTTGTGTGGCAGGGCCATTTACATATGCAGAGCTTCACTGAATTTCCCTTTTTTGCCTTTATGGGAACAGCAGCTGCTGCCAAGGGAGCCACAGGAGGCACATCCCTGGGCCTGCAGCAATCTTTGGCTGTGGAGGCAGCACGAGCCCTGGTGAAAACTAGCCACACATTCTCCCTCTTATGGGAAGAGCTGGATTTGCTGGCAGGGGTCTCCTTACAAAATGGCAGGTCCTTAATCTTCTTACTGCAGAAGGTGGCACTCTCTTAAAAGAACAATGCTGCTTTGATAACAAGTCTGGACAGGTTCAGGATAACATCAATGCCATTCCAGAGTCTGCCTCTAATCTCCAGGTACAAGACAAGATCTCTAGGCCCTGGTGGATGTCTTTGGTGATCCCCTTGGTCACTGGCTTACTTTGTATCCTGGGAAATCTAATGTTGGGACCAATTCTTATAAATCTTGGCATCAAAGCTGTCAGGGTGGGAGTCTGCCCTCAGTTCCTGGTGTGCTCTTGGCTGAAGAATGACCAGACACACCAAAGTGTCAAGGACAGACTAGTATCTCAGAAAAATTACCAGCAAGGCCGATATGACAGAGTAACCCTCAGGCAGGGAGCAGCTTCACCCCAGCAACTCTTTATTGTGGAATAAAATGGGTCTGTCTCCAGAGAGAAACATACCAACTCATTCCCTGACTGATCCACTTGCTTACTACTGACTTCTCTGATTGTTTCCTTTCATTAGCTCAGTCTGGAGGAGGGCTTTTGGAGGGTGTGTGTTGTTATCAAATGATCAACAGGTATCCTCAAAATTCCATATGCGTATATGAGCTCTCTCCAAGAAAGCCCACCTGGGGGAAGGGTGAACTGCAGACTCAAGCTAATGGCATATTAATTGCCCTTACGTTACTCTAGGTCACTTTCTAAATCTTATCATGCCCCGGCTGGGGAATTCCTAGATTGATAAAGCATTCTCTCCTTCTTCAGGTGTAGCAGTTGGTTGGGATAGGATTAAGGGTGGGGCAGCATCAAAATGGAGTGCCCGTCCTTATCCTTTTTCCCAGGTGGAACAATTGCTCAAAACAGCACCGAAACAGGGAACTCTTGTCCAGAGAAGAGCCAGAGATCCTAACTATCTACCTAACAACTGTAACCTCAAATTCCTGGGTTCAAGCAATCCTCCCATCTCAGCCTCCAAAGTACCTGGGACTACAGGTGTGCACCACCACACCCAGCTGATTTTTCATTTTTTTGTACAGATGGGTCTCGCTATTGCCCATGCTGGTGTGTAACTTCTGGCCTCAAGTGATCCTCCTGCCTCGTCCTCCCAAAGTGCTAGGATTACAGGTGTGAGCCACAACGTCCATTCTCTCCTCTTCATGTAAGGACATCAGCCATATTGGATGAGGGCACACTCTAATGATGACATCTGCAAAGAACCAATTTCTCAATAAGGTCATATTCACAGGTACTGGGAGTTAAGACTCCAACATATCTTTTTGGGGGACAAAATTCAACCCATAAAGATAATACCATTTTGCCTGCAGGATCAATGCTGCTCTCTGTCAATAAGTAAATCAAGCATTTTGTGTCAATTTTCTACTAAAAATTTTGAATTCAAACTCTTTTCATTTGTCAGTCTCCTGTAAAAATTTTTCCATTTTCTAATTGGTTTCTGAGCCCTAATCTATAGAACTAATCTATAACTTTGTTGAATTCAAGAAAACCCACTTTTTCATATATATTAACAGAAGCAATACCTACAAACTAGCTCTCATTAGCAGTGTAAATTAGTACTGATTTGATGAGTTAATTATTCAAATATTCCATATCAATAAGATTTATATCTAAGAAAGAATCATAAATGCCTTAGATATCCTCATTTTGTCAAACTGAAGTGATTGTAGCACCTGCTTACTGGATTTCACAGGACTAGAAGTCACTCTGGAAGGTTAATTCCTTGTTCTGACACTTATCTAAACATTAATTGACTTTCTGAGAAAGATTATTTGGGCCCAAATTCTTTCCTCCAAGTTCGAATTGACTCTTGAAATAAGCTTTTCTTCCTGGACATTCAGATTCCTGATGTTTTTCTTCCTAGGTTCACACTGCAGACCCTCCCTGAAACTTTTCAACAACATTTCATATGACAGAGAAAAAGTATCCCTGTGGCCCTTTTTCTTGCACATTGCTTTTATTCAGTGTTTCCCACCTCAGCACTATTGACATTCTGGATTTAAAACTTCTTTGTGTTGGGACCGATCTGTGCACTGTAGGAATCTACCTAGCAGATTCCAGTAGAACTCATCCCACTACCCTATGACAGTCAGAGATGTTTGGAGACTTTGCCAAATATCCCCTTAAAAGCAAAATCTTCCCAGGTTGAAAGCCACTCCTCTTGACTGGGTTATAATCACGTTAAAGGAAAATCATTGCGCTCTCGCTTATAGAGAAACGCCATAATGTTGGAAGCAATGTTATAGCTCCAAAGTCTTAATTAGTTTATTATTGCAAGAAAGATTTAAATGTGATTATGTTGGCATTATTTATTGCTATTGATAGACTAATATTAATATGGATAATATGGCATTATTTATTGGTAAACATTTTATTTGGAGTTGAAGACGTTTCATTTGGAGGTGTTTCATGATTAAAATTTGAATTTTCCATTCTCTTACACATGGAGCCAGAATTAGGATCACAGTCTAAAAAGCCATAGTTGTGTCATAATTAAAATCGTTTGTTCGACAGCTCCAGGTGGGACAAACAAGCAAAGGAAGGATGATGAGGAGCTTTAGGATGAAAGATGCTTTTAAAATGTTTTGAAAATTGTTTTGTTTTGCTGTATTTTTCTTTGTTTTATTTTCCTTTAGGTAAGGAAAATAACTTGGAAGGAATAAAGTAATTGACCTAGTTGTGATGGTTCAATAGTTTATTGTTTTGTTTTCATACGATAGGCATAAAATTATACTTCTTCATATCTTGATGACAGGTCTGTTACAAAACTCTAAAATACTCAGGATTGGTATGTGGTATAATGCAACTGCCATCCATATTCTTTAACAAAATAAGTTAAGAGCATCCTGAGCCATGGGGTGACTGCTTTCCACACAATCAACCTTATCCATCCAAACCTAAGAGAATCTTACTAATATTATGGTCCATTTTCAAGGACTGTATCCTGAAATTCATATGCATGTCTGCCAATATTTGTTTTCATGAATATTTGGCTGCAGTTAAAGCTCATGTTTTCTGACTTATATAGTTAACTCTCATATAGGTAAGTATAGTTCCGACCAAATAGATAAGTAGCAAAACATTATTTAAAAGACTGAAGTTTTAGTTCTAATAAATATGAGGAGGCATTGCTACTAGCAGCCTCAAACAACAAACAGGAAACAATACAAAATGGAAGCATTACCACAGCAATTTATAACTCAAAAAAAGAATTTCAGAGAAATGGAATACAAAAAAAATCCCTATAAGGATATTGTGAAATCGTAAAGACTTATTTGTGAGTCTGAAGTTAGTGCAAAACAACAACAAAATTATGAGCTGAAAAGTGAACAAGCTACTCAAGCTATTATGTGTATTGTCCCATGATATGAAAAATATTTTACCTAACTTAAAAGATCACAAATGCTAGAAACTAAGTTTTTGATTCTTTAATAAAAATTAACATTTTTCTAAGGGGTAAGTTTAAATAATAAGATTATGAAGAATTTTGAAAATGTGCTTTTAAATAATGAATGCACTGTCCATACAAAGATGATCTGATAACTTTACCAACATATGGTAGTAGAAATTATGCTCGGATTATCTTAATAAGGGTAGTTCTGGGGTCCCTAGCCCATCACTCTCCTATACTGGGGACCCTTTATAACCAGGTCTATGTGGCTGGCCTGGGGTCAGACTACTACTTTATAATATGGAAATGAAAAGATTGGCGCTTTCAGAGCTCACTAAAATATATTATTGGATTTTTATCCTGACATCCAGTTTACTAAGAAGAAAATTTACATCATCGGCTATAGATTGATTACACCCGTAGTAACATAAAGGACTCATCAGTACCTGGATTCCAACTATACTACTTAGGACGAGGCATCTTAAAAAGAAGAAGCTTCCTCTAAATCTCAGGAAAACACATTGATAGGAGGAATGTAATTTTCTCCCCTAGGGAACAGAGGAGAGACTCCCACCAGTGTGCCTGAGTGCTGGGTGGGCAGGTGCAGAGATCCAGGGAGGATCCCGGACTCCAGAGACCCTTCCTCCCCAGGGGACAAAGGAGACACAGGCTGTGTGAGCATGCCTGTCACTCTGGCTCCCTAGAAATGAGGGGACCCAACATCTGGGCAAAGGAAGAGCAAGGGTATGTGGGAACAGAGTAAGCAGTTTTCTGGAGTCTTGTTGGGAAACGTCATCTTCATTCTGCTCTTCCACAGACTCCAGGGGCAGAAAACGTTGCTCCTCACTCATTTGCGCTGAAGACACTGCCCCACAGGATGCTGAGGCAACTGAACTTCCACCTCCTCCAGTGCCAGAGAACTACTTGTCTAAGGGTCACCGAGAGAGAATATAGCCAGAATAGTTTCCTAGTGAATTCGAGCTGAAGGAAGAGATCAATGACAACTTTCTGAAATAAGACCACTCAAGAATATAAAGGCGCATAAGAAAACACATTTTTGGAGTTTTGTTTTTGTTTTAATGAAAATGTATAACATTTTAATACAGCACAGTAAAAGATTAATGCATTTTTTAATACAGCAGTAGAAATATGAAGAAATTTGGAGTCAGGTAGATACAACCTAATTAGCCTGTGGCCTCAAGTAAGATATTTATCTTGTTGAAGCCTGGGCTTATTCATCTATAAAATGGAAATACTTGCCTTGTGGGGTTGCACTAAGTATTATGGGATTGATTTATCTAAAAAGAATTTATTAAGCCTATTCTATGGAAAACACTGTGCTAAGCACAGGGCATAGAGTTACAACAAAATGAATATAATCACTGTTCTCAAGGAGTTTCTAGACATAGACTGTAATGACACAGATATTATATGACTAAACTTATAATTCATTATTGACTATAGTTATGATAAACTTCCCTAAAAAGCACAGGATGCACGGTAGTCTGGGGTGAAGACAGAGTTGATATTGGATTCATGACAGACTTCCTTAAAAACATAGCAATTAAGGTGAGTTCTGAAGATGATGGGGCTGAGTGTGAATGATTTTGGTAAAAGAAGGTGTAAAAGAAAGAGAAAGTGGAAAAGTCTGGAGCCTACCAGGTAGAGGGAAGGGCGTGGATGCAGGACTGCACACGAATGAGTTTGGTAATGTCCAAGAATCGAAAGAAAGTAGGTGTAGATCAGCAAACGATGGCCCGTGGGCCAAATCCCACTGCCACCTGTTTCTCTGCAACTGGCCAGCTAGGAATGATTTCACATTTTTAAATGGCTGTAAAAAAGATAAATGATAGTTTGTGACAGATGCAAATTATGTGCAATTCAAATTTCAGTGTCCATAAGCAAATTTTTGTTGGAACACATTCATTTATATATTGCCTGATGATGGCTTCCACATTGTAATGGCAGCTTTGGGTGGTGGTGACCAAGACCGCATGGCTTGCAAAGTCTAAAGTGTGTGCTATCTGGGTCTTCAGAGAAAAGTTTTCCAATCCAGGAATAAATGAAACAGAAGTTTGGGGAAGAGTGGAACAATGGAAGACTGATGAGGCAGGCAGGAGACAAATCATTACAATGCTAGGAATCGAGCCACAATTTGTAGCAATGCCTCTATGGGAAAATGCATTAAACACTCTAGACTAACAACCTTCATATTAACTTTTAGATCATAACTAGTCTTCTTTCCAAAAGTTCAAGAAATCCTTTATTTTTTAAAAAAAAATTCCTATTAATAGGTTTTTAAAAAGTTTATAAAAAGGTAATGAACATCTCTTTGTTTTTCTGGTTCTACCTAGAAAATAATTAGCTGCCCAGTGGTAAAGAGAGATAGTGTTATTAGCAAATGTTGGCAGGACAATTTTTCTGCTCTGAATGTGAAGTCAGTTGTACTGTGATGTTATGAGACTGTGAGCCAAAAGAAATACCAGATTGAGCCAAATGGGCCACTTTGTTCCAGGTGACTCAAATCGGAAGGGACACATCTTGGAAAGATAATAAAGCAAATTAGTTAAGAGGATATTTTCAAAGTAGGCAACAATTGAGTGTTATGAGTTGGATGGTTTTTTACACAGATGCTGCTTTGGAATTTCAATCAACTGTTAATTATCTATTCTAGTGGGAGAGAAAAGAAGTAGAGATATTGCAAAAGCATCAATAACCCCAAATCATATATATTTGGCTTTGGTGTGCACTCTGTGTATTTTTGGCACTTGAATCACCTAAACAATTATATTTGCTTAATATTAAAAATCATATTTCCTGAGCATTAACAAATGATGGCAGGGTGAGGTCACTTGGAAACAAAATAGCTTGAGAGAATCTATCTTGAATTTTAAAATGTGCTGTCACATTATATTAGCGTGGATAATGCCTGGAAATATGGGGGGAAAGTAGAACACTGATAGCTTCCATTATTGGACACATGAAGAGGGTGTGGCCCCAGCTCAGCCACCAAGGAACACCTCCTGGGTTCACTGGCCGGTTCCTTGTGCTAAGTACTGCAGAATTTCATGTAGCCTAAATTTTTCCATGATGTCTCCATGACCCAATTCCAGACTATGCCCCCGATTCCAATGTCTCCTCAGTACCTTCATGTGTCTGGGGCTGAGGGAGGAATGTTTTTGGCTGTAGTTGGTAGGTAGTGGGATGTGACAAAAAAGAAATATAAGGAAACCTGCTCTGTTGAATTGGCTATTACTGAGTAACATTCAGTTGTATTCTTTGAAGGAACCCGGTGGCACAAAACAGCAACCTAATAGTCTGACCTATGTAATACAGATAAACCTAATCTTTTCCCCCTAAGTGAGGTAATTCATGAACAGAAACAAAAGGCTATTCACAAAAGGGAACTGTGATGGGCAGACTGTTCAGGTAGCCACCTATGATGCCTGTCTCCTGGCATTCACCACACCGGGGACTTCCCTTTCTTGAATGTGCGTGTGTGCGGGTGTGTGTGTGTACGCACACACTTACGTATGTGTGCATTACATACGTAATGTTACATTCCACAAATGGTAGTGACCATCTTGCTCGAGTTCCTCACATCCACTCTGGCTTTGAAGAAGCAAGCTGTGTGTTGTGTGGAGGTTGCCACTTTGGGAGGCCCACATGGCAAATAGCTAAAGGCAACCTCAGGTGTGGAGAGTGGCCTCTGGTCCGCCATCAGCAACAAACAGAAGCCCTCAGTTTTATAATCCCAAGGCCTGAATTCTGCCAACAAAAGTAGATCTTGTCCCAGCTGAGTCTCAGATGGTTGTGCAGCCCTGGCCAACTCTTGCTTGCACCCTTTTGAGAAGCTACGCAGTGGCCCAGCTAAGCCAGGCCTGGATGTCTAACACACAGAAACTGTGACAGATGTGAAGACTAATACAGAAAGAAATTCCAAGCATTTAATCCTGGGACATTGAAATGAATTATATAAGACACTGAGGCTTAGAGTAGTATTTCCTAAGCACGTCCTGAAGAACATACTTCAATGAGATTATCTGAGGGAAAAGTTTCTCCATACCCATTGTACTTCAGTATGTGAAAGTTCTGAGAACTTTCTTAGTAAAGAAATCTGCTTAACATTTAAAGTTAATAACTTTCAAATTATTATTTGAAAAAAAGTTTATTCAAAGCACTTTAATGTATACTAATATATTTATCTATAAATTTATTTACTCAAAGGACCTCAGTGTATATTAACATACCAAGAGACAATATACCAAGAGAGGAAGTGCTGCTTGAAAGAAAGGTATTGAGATGCAAAGTAGATGCTGTATCTGACTATCATAATATGCATCAGGATGATGACTACAAGGACTGTGGGTGGGATTTCTATTTCTGACTGCAGTGGAGATCTTAGAGAAAAAGATAAGGCCAGGGTTTTGTACTTCCAATTCAACTTACAATCAGAATTAAAGATTTTTATTAGTGGCTTTAAAAAAGTCTTACTACTGGTAGCCACTGTGTATTATGTTAAGATTCCAATCAAATATTACATTATACAGGTTGCCTATTTATGGAGCAAGTTAATTCACAGCTTTGCCAAATTTCTTAAGTGGGGCTAGAAGAAGGATTAGAAAGGAGCAGAACCTTGAGATTTTGGACCAGGATGAAAACGAGAATCTTGAAACCAAATCCTATTGAGTCGTCTCTTACCATCATATTTACCCCTTCTTTCTCTGTCCAAGGAGACTGGTATCCTCTTGCTTAAAAGCTGTATGAAATCTCACTTGAGGCAGTTTTGTTGCATGGAATTATCACTAACTCTCCTCCCTCCAGATTTATAGATGCAATCATCTTCCAGTATTCTTTGTGTGGGGGAATCGTAAAGCTTTACCTTGGAAGAGATAACTTGTACACACGAATCATTGCTAAATCATGCCGATTTATATTGGCAGAAAACTAGAAGATATGTGTGGAAATGGATTCTAAGATTGCTAGACCAACAACACCAATATATTGTTGGATTGGACCAAATGTACTGTTCTAGGTACATTTTCCTGAGAATCTGAATTTAGTGTATTAGTTCAAGCAGAAGGAAGTAGATGAAACAGTTCGTTCGCTTGGGTCGGTGAACAATGGACTCAATGGTGTACTGAATTTCACATGTCTGAAATTCCAGAACTGACTTAATGTGAAGAAAGAAATATAAAATCTCAGAGGGATGGCAACGTTGGGGTAGATTGTGATAGGCAAATTCTTCACCTGCTCCTTTCCTATGTCAACTGACAGTGCTCAGAAGACACTCAGTTTATTAGGATTTATAGAAGGTGCATAGATGAGAGAAACATTAGTATCCTCAGAAAACTCTTTTCGTAACTGTTTTGTAACTGGAGCTGGGGATAACAATGGGAGATACACCCATTGTAATAGGCTCCGTGATATTAGCAGAAATGATGAGCTCTGAGTGACAGAGGCCATCTGGCAGTGCTTAAATGCTGGAGACAAGAGGATATAATTATGGAAATAGACAGCAGGAGTGTAGTGTCAATCACAGCATTTTGGTCCAAAGTCACTAGTAGAGGTGATTAATTGGTCATGTTGCCCCCAGGGATTAAATAGACGGATGCGCGTGTTAAAGTGTTAATTGATTTATTTAACTGCTAAATCTCTTGAATTATAATATAAATCCCTCCAATAAAAATTATGTTTTCTCATCTAACTGACAGAATTAAGTCTGTTCACAGATGCTAATCTTCTTGGTTGCAAGTGATGCTAGACATCTTTGGGAACGTCCCATTCAACACAGCCACAGCAAATATTATATATTATAAATCTTTATCCAACTCATTATTTTTGTCAGAATGGTTGTACACTGAAGAAAGGCAAATATCCTGACTTTGAGAGATTATTAGACACTGATTCTGAGTTGACTTTAATTCCTGGGAACTCAAAAATCATTGTGGGATACTGATGAAAATGAAGCCTCCTGTCACCTCTGAGATGGTCTAAGACCATTTGAATGAGTCTGCAAAATTATTCCGTGATTATTTCCCCAATTCTCAAATGGATAGTTGCAATGGACATACTTGGGGAAGCTTATTTCCCCACAGTGGCGCTCTGGTTAAGAAGTGGTGTTGTTACGGTAAGAAGGACCAAGCAGAAGCCCCTGAAACAGTTTTGTCGAACAAAAAGAGTAAATCAAAAGCACTATCATATCCGTAGAGAAACTAGAGAAATTAATACCACCAATGAAAATCTGAAATATGCTGAGGTGGAAATTATATATACAACTTCTTTTAACTCATTTGATCTGTCTTGGAAAAAGCTGGATGAATTAAGACAACCTTGAGGTTTATTATAAAAAGAGTAGCTATAATTGTAGCTTCTCTTTCAAGTATAGTATCCCAACTGAAGAAAACCTATTTTTTTTGGTACACATGTTATTTTTTCTTCTAAACCAACTAGAAAGAAGCAGTTGACTTTTACCTGGGAGGGACAACGTGCAATTTTATAGTCTTGCCTCTGAACTATGTCAACTTTTCTACCCTGTCATAATATAGTCCAATGGACTCTTGACCAACTTTGTATTGCACAGAACATTCTAGTGCTGCATTGTGTTAACGATATCATGCCGATTGGACCTGACGATCAGGACCCAGCAAGTAACCTAGGTGCCATAAGACACATGTGCACCAGAAGATAGGAGAAGAAATAAAGCTCAAAAATCAGACCCTGTAATAATAGCATGTACATTTCTAGTACTCTAGGGCTATGATATGTTTGGCTAGCCCTTCTAAAGTGAAAGACAAAGCTTGCCTCTTTCATAGCCTACCACTAGGAAAAAATTAAAATGTTTTCTGGGATGCTGCATTTTAGAAACAACATACTTTCCTTGGGTATGCTGCTACAACCAGTAACTAAGGGATAATTCCAGCTACTTATTTTAAGCGGTACTCAGAGTGAGAAAAAAATCTTTCAGTAGCAACCCTGCAGTGCAAGATGCTAAGTCACTCGAACAGTAGGATACAGCAGATCTAAAGTTGATATAGCTGTGGAAAGTAAAAACACTGTCTAGAATGTTTTGCAGGCTCCTATAGAAGAATTACAGGAAAGACCCTCAGTATTTGGGAGCAAATTTTTCTCCTTTTCTGCAGATAACTGTTATGCTTTTGAAAATTGCTTCTGTCTTGTTACTTAAGCCTGTTACAGATCAAAAGTTTTTTACCCTGTGACATCAGGTTACCATGCAACCATGTGCCACGCACTGCACATATACAGATTTTGGGTCAAGATGGTCCTGTTAGCACAAGTTGCATCATAAGTGGTTCAGACTCCTGGGACACCCATTCTGGCTATATTGCCTCTTTTATGCCATCCCACCTGAGGCATTCCCTATGATAAGTGGACAAAGGAAGAAAAAATTCTCGCCTAGCTTACATTTTGCTGGTTAGACTGAAATTCTGCCACGTGGCAGTCCCATAAGGACTGAAGGAGGATGCTAAAGAGACATCAACAAATTCAGTTTTATAGCATACCTGGGAGGAGGGGAAGCCAAGTCAAAACCTTATACTGATTTATGAGAAGTGGCTAAAGATTTGGCTTTCAGGAAATTGATAAGAATAAGAATAAAAGATCAGGGGCAGGGGAAATTAGGAAAGAGGCATGTGGAAGGACTTCTCAGTGTGGGCACAGATCATAAAGACATGGATGTTTTATGTGAATGTTTACTAAGTAGCATCTGTTGCAGGGGGAGACGTCTCTCAGGTAGATGGGATGACACAGCCTGTGGATGTAAATCAGACTCTTTTCCCAGCCACTCCGGTGTTGGCACAATGGCCCACATGCAGGGCTCCTGCGGTGGCAGGACAGCACCAAACCTCATAGGCCGACAGGAGAAAAGGGAGGGTTTCCAGAAGGAAAACCAGGTTCCTGTTTCCACAAAAGAGTGGATGCTGGGCAGCAAAAATAGCAGGTTTTCATTACACATGGATGGATGGTAGAGTGACTCTGCCTGGGAGAGCAAGGGAGGGAAGCTGCTGGGTGCAGGGCGGCGGGGTCTTAGGGAGGGCAAAGAGGTATCTGGGCAAATGGGACTTGACCGAATAGATGCTATAATGGAGATTTTAAATACTTGGGGCTCTGTTAAAGCTAACTGGTATAAGAAAATAGCAACCAAAAGTTTCAGGAAAAAAAATTGCACAAGAAAAGAAAAGCAATCATATTACACTATGTGGCTTTAATGAATAATATTTATTTACTTACTATCAAATGCATATTGAGCCTCAGTTTAAAGATTTAATTGAGAGGAAAACCATAGAATACTCAATTATGGTTATAGAATAGTATACATAAATGTTCTCGGTTTTAACACTGTGCAGTGAAACGACCTGTGTTGAGAGGGTGGCGGTGAAATAAAGGAGAAAAAAAGGAAGGTTAATAGTCTCGTCTTATGAAGTAAAGAGCAAAGAGATGCTCTTTTTGTTGAATGGGTGTTACAATAAAATCATGTTCCTGTAAATAACAAAGGTAAGAAACAGAAACTCCGAAAGCTGCGTTATTGCTATATTATGAGTAGGGACTGGAAGAGGTGAGGTGGCGTGGCATGTTCCTCGCCCATTAAGATAGCCAGGAAGGAGACAATGCATCAAATTGATAAATGGAGAAAAAGCAGGACAAATATAGTGTGAAAAATGTAGACATAAACATCAGAAGAAGCATTTCAAAGAGTTTATAGTGGTTCTGCTGAAAGGGGTGGTGTAGAAATGTTTGCCCTTCTGCACTATGACATTTTAAAACTTAAATATATACTCCAACACTATGGAAATAAAATAAAATTGATAAGTAATGTTTT
Source organism: Indri indri (assembly GCA_004363605.1). NCBI lineage: Eukaryota > Metazoa > Chordata > Mammalia > Primates > Indriidae > Indri > Indri indri. Next base: position 18,234 of record RJWJ010009264.1, read on the forward strand.
TTTTTACACCTTTGAGTTGTATCCTAAGGTCCAAAACCCCTATGTTTCATTGTCACAAAATGAAGCAAACTGATGGCGAGTACTGGCAAGAGAAATTCACATGAAGTGCTAAGGGAATATGGTGAAGACAGACTCCAAATGGAGGATTGCTAGAAACGTGAAGTTGTGGAGAAAGGACGGCTTCCTCAGCAAGGACTAAGACGAGCTGCACATCCTGGCGTGTAGGGTGTGTGCCACGACCATGAAAACATCCCAAGTTGAAGTGCAGGATTTCTAAGGTTGACAGAAGAGTTATTGGGAGATAAGGATGAATATGTCGGTTCTGGCCAGGTTTTTCAGCTCTTTTATTCTTGGAATAGGGACATAAATTTATGTCAAACATTTTGTAGCTCTTTTGGAGTTTTTGACAAAATCACATCAGGTTATAGGAAAATAAATCTGGAAGCACAGTGTGCAAGAAAGTTTAAAATGGGAAGAGTTTAGAGACTAGTGATCTATTTAATAGCTCTTCCACAATCCAGGCAAGAGGTCAGTAATTATAAGAACATAATGAATTGCTAACATTTAGGGAGTCTTCAAAAGGAACAAGGATTCCACTGAGTTCTGTATCTGGACTATCACATTTTATCCAGAACTCTACTATCACACTATCCTTATTCATGGATGATGAAACAGAGGTTTAAGTAAATTCGATCATTTTCCCTAAGATCATATCACTAAAGTGTGGTAGAGCCAGATTTTGAACTTGTGCAACGACACTCCAGAGATTGAGTGCTTAACCAGTCATCATGGCTTTCTCACACCTGAAATAAGGCAGGATATGGGCCAGGACAACCATGGCGATGAGACTAGATTTTATTCCAAGTATGAGGTAAAGCCGTTGGGGTGATATGACGTGATACACAATGTGGGGAAAGACCGTAGTGTGGCAAGGTGGAATCCAGTTGCTGTGGCCTGAATTTTGACCCCCTCAAACTCCTATGTTGAAGTTCTAACTCAACAGGATTTCAGAATGTGACTGTATTTGGAGTTGGGTCTTTAGGGAGGTGATTAGTTTAAATGGTGTCATTACGGTAGTCCTTAACATGATTTGTGTCCTTGTAAGGGAACCAGTCAGGACACACGCAGAGGGAAGACCATGTGAAGATACAGAAAGAAGACAGTGTCTACGAGCCCAGGAGAAAGGGCTCAGAAGAATTCAACCCTGCCAAAACCTTGATCTTGCACTTCTAGCCTCCAGAAATTGAGAAAATATTAATAACTTCCTGTTGTTTAAGCCACCACAGCTGTGATATTTCATTATGGCAACCTTAGCAGACTAATATGTTAATAGAAAATTATACACATGAGTGTCGATGGGGGCTTCGGCTTGTGGTTGAGGCCAGAAGTAATGAGAAGAGACTGGTTTGGGGAAAGGTTTCTAAGGTCAAGCCAGCTGATCTTGTTCACTGACTGAATGTGTAGGTGAGAGGAGAGAAATCACAGATGATTCTTAAGTTTCAGGTTCCTGAAACTGGATGAATGGAGATGGAAATGCCTGGAAAAGGAGCAGGATTGTAAACACCATAAGACAATGGAATAGAGAGAACAACAGGAAAAGCCAGCGCGGGAGAGACCCGGTGCCATGCATTCTGTTCATGTTCTTGGAAACAAAGAGCTCGTGAACAACCAGAAATAAACTTGAGTAGAGGGGAGGAAGATAACCTTGTCCCCTCGATTCTCAGAATGTGAGTTCATTTGCTGACTGACAGGACCATGAAATGAGTTTAGAGCCCAGAGTATTACAGAAAGTTTGACAGGTTTGAAATAATCAGCCTGGTTTTGCTTTCAAAACAGGGGCATCAGTTAGACAACATTTACTATAGTTCATGAGAAAATGTTGTTTAGAGGGTACAAATGCACTCATTAGATCCGTATTTCTGAGTTCAAATCCCAAACGTGGCATTTTTTAGTTCTGTGATCCAAGGCAAGTTATAACTAACTCCCTCTGTGCCTTTCTTTCTTCATCTGTAAAATAGGTGGTAGAATGCTACCTTCTTCATGGGTGTTCATGAGAATTAAATGGGATTCAAATACTTATAAAAAAGGTTGGTATATTTAAAGGCTCAATAGAAATTAGTTGTTTTCATTATCATCATCATCATCATCATAATTAAGAATAAAACATGAAGGATACAGAAAAGCAATTTTAGCTATCAGAGATACCTAAATGGGAGCTGGAGCTAATTAAGCTCTCCAAGGGAAATCCGAACAGAATTTATGTAGCATTTTGCTAACAAATGCTCAAGAAAACACTAAAATTAAGTTAATCCAGGAATTCCAATGTGAACTATTTTCTGAATAAGCTTGTCCCATGAGTCTTCCTTCCTCATTCATGACACCACTGCCCCAATCATGACGGCTTCCATATTGTAACAAGGAGCATAGACATTGTGACAATGGTGCCGGTTGCACAGAAAGGTCCCTTTTCTTTCTCAGACCATTGACTTTCCTATGACCCACTTAATTCCAGTAAATAGCCTCACTTCTTGCTTCTCACAGAAAAGGTAAGTCATCATAAGGAACCGTCTTTGCTTTCTGTCACTAGGGATGAATGTGCTCTTGTACCCAAACCTACACGTGGTGTCATCCCCTTATTATGATGGAATATGTGTCTGTCCCTGCAGGACGCTCTTCATCCGTGCTGAGGACACTATCCTCTCCTGGGGACTTTCTCTTTGGGGACTTTCCTCTCTTGATAACTATTTTTTTGGTATCTTTAGCTTTTTCCTCTCTACTGGATTCTTCTAAGCACCGTGTAAACATTCTTCATTGCTCGATCTTAAAATAAACACTTAACCCCACTAGCTACAGCTCTCTCTCCTGCCCACTCTGACCAAACTTTTCCAAGGTGCTGTGCCATCCCCACCTCCTCCCGCTCCTGTGCCTACTCCAGCCCCTGCAATCCATCTTTTTCTTCAATAGAATATCTCTTATTAAAGTCACCAATGACTTCCTCATCAATAAATACAGTGGACACTTTAAGCTTTATCTCTTGTGACCTCCCAGTGGCTCTTGGTCACAACCTGCTTCTTGAAATGTTTCTTATTCACTGTTTCCAAGACTTCCACCTCTGCGGCTCTCCTGCCTCTTTAACCCAGTCCTGCTTGGCCTTCTTTCCTGCCTCCTGTGTCTCCTCAGCCCTTTCCACTTTCCTTCCTCCACCTCTTCCTCCCCTCTCTGTGCGCCACGGTGACATCCGCCCCTTCCATGGCTTCTACCACAGCCCATAAGCTGATAACTTTCATTCTTACTGAAATCCAGCCCAGATTTCTTTCTTGTGCTTACTCTTTACATAACCAAATGCCAGCTAAAACCCTCCATCTAGATATTCTTTTGTCTCAAACTCCAAATGCCCAAAACCGAATATGAAAATATTCTCACCTGCAGTCCTCAAACTTCTGTTTCTGTCATGGTGATGGTTCCACCGTCCAGTTGAACTGTCCAGAAGGTTGAGAATATTCACCGGCTCCTTTTCCTCTCAATCAGGCCTGAATTAGTGCTGTCGATTCCTGCTCCCTAGTGGCCCCCAGCTTTTCACTCTCACTGTCCACTCCTCGTGTGACACCAGCCTGTCTAGGGCGTTATTCGAAGAGCCTCCTATGGGATCTTCGTGCTCCAGTCCTGTTCATCCTCAGTCCCTTATCCACAGGGGCAGTTTCAGTTTTTAAACAGACACAAATCAGATTATCCTCTTCACTTGCATAAAATTGTTTTTATATTATTTGGTCACATATTGATCACAGTCCAAACCTTAACATAGGGGATAAGTATCTTATCAAATCTTCTAATTCATCAATCTTATAATTTTCTTTCTTATAATCCATCAGCCCCTCTTTTTTTAAATGTATGATCACATTTCATTAAAACCACAGCATTAAGCATTAACATTAGAAGAATTGTTGCACAGGAGTTTCCAACACAGCCTTGGGATCTTGGCTGGCGGGTTTGATCCCAGCCTCTACCAGTAACTGACTGTGACCTTGGACAAGTTATTTAACCTATCTGTGCCTTAGTTTCCTCATCTGTAAAATGAGGATGCTAATATAATTGTTTCTACTCCACAGTAATATTGTAAACATTAAATGGATAAATTCACACAAAGTGTTTAGAATAGAGATTGGCACACAGTAAGAGCTTGGCGGTATTGCTAATATTTTTTTACAATGACTTCCTTGCAATTACTCTGACTCTCTTGATGTTTCCCCTAAGGTCTTTGCTGAGCAAATGCTACCTCAGGAAAAATACAAACATACATCTCTGCCCTATCCCCATATAGGAAACAGTTGCTGATCCCTTCGGCACACGAATAAACTCATCACACAAGACCCAGGCTCAAGGGGTCCCGCAACACTGTCCAACAAGACTAGAGTCTCTCTAGTCAGGTAACACTTACGCTCTTTTGTAAAGATCATTTAATAACTTTTCTCAATTCCCAAAGCACCAATAACCTCCTCCCCACTAATCCTCATTTTCGGCTGATGACTGCCTCCTATTTAACTGAGAGATTAGAAACTTTCAGACTGAAACTCTGTGATCTTCTCATCTTCAATCCAAAATCCCACCTGCTTCAGCTCCCAGTTGATCCTGTCCTTTCAGAGAAGGGAGAGTCTCTTCCCTCACCGAAGAATGACACACATGCCTGTCCGGGGCCACGTTGCCACGCACCTCCTCAGAGATGTTGTCCCTTCAGTCCTGCCCACCCCGTCCTCCCCCCATCTGTGCTCTGCCGGGTTATTCCCAGCAAGGTTCCCTCCTAACGCATCTCTCATTTGCACGTCCCCAACAACTACTGCTCCAGTTCTCCGTGCTCCCGAAAGTCGGCTTCTCAGTACTTGCTATACCAGACCCTTCTGCTTTGCCTTGTTCTGCTCATTCCCACCTGAACTCTAAACATCGGAAAGCTTTAGAATTACCTAATCAATTTACTTTGTTTACATTTTCCTTTTTATGTTCACCAAAAAGTGATATATGATTTTAAAATTCTATATCTAAATATGTCTAGGATAGTCTCTTCTAATGAGTATAAACAAAGATTCTAATTGAAAGAAAGTACCAGGTTGTAGTTTAGTTAGACACTTTTTTCTTAGTGGACCATAAAACATCAACGTGTCTTACAATCCGTGTCTCGGAGATGTGATGAAACACAGTGCCGCAAACTCACATCAGCTTCCCGGGTCCCCAGTCCAAAGCAGAAACTCCCTGTTACTTTCTCCCAGTAGGAATTCTCTTCTTTTCTCCTCGAGGGACTTCTCTCAATAATAAATTTCTTTATCTCTTTATCTGTTTCATCACTGTTTCTTTTACTGATGTCTTTAAGGGAAAAGTCACATCTCTTTGGTTCACCCCACTGTACACCCTGCCAGCAGAACTCCCAGGTCCCAACGGGCTTGCATTATGTATTCGTGGATTCGCTGACTCAGGGAATGAAGAACCCCCTCTGAGGAGGCCCCTGAATGTTGGTAACAGACTGTTAGCAGCTGTAGGTTACAATCAGGTAAAAGACAGTTGACTGATTTTTGCCCTAGACTTTGGTTATTAAACACTAAAACAAACTTGCTATACGACACTTTAACATGAGAACACTCTAGACCTCTATAAAAGAAGACATATAAAAGGCAATTCGTTTCTACTTAGCAGTATAATTAGGATAAGGTCCTACACTATCCAGGTGAACCTTATTAATGGAATGACCCAATTGTACAGTCAGGAACATTCCTCTGCAAGAACGGCTGCAGACCCTAAAACATGTGAAGTTCCTAGAAGATAGAATAAAAAATAAACATAAACGTAACCTTGGCAATTTCTTGCACAAATCCAAAGCAAATATTCTGTCTGGATTCCCCTTGTGCAACCATGGGCATAACCCAGAGTAAAAGCAATCATTCTGTAAACCCTCAAGTCCTTAAGCAAAGAGTAAATGCAATTTTCTTTTCTGGATACAAAAAATATAAAAAGTAAACTCTGATTTGGAGCAGGTGTCAATGCTTACGTGGATCATAAATCATAATTAAATATAAACAGTGCCTTATATCACCTTTTGATCTAAGTTTTTCATTTTGGAGACAAGATGAAAGGGTAGAAATCCCTACGGAATTATGATTCGTTGGATAATGTGTAATTTTCCCTTCGGTTCTGGATAGAGATCAGGATTATTCCGGGAGAATTCATCACGTGTTTACATATATTTAGGCACTATCTTTCGCAGCTATTGTAGAATGAAGAAACATAACTGAATCACAAAAGCATGCAAATTAAATGTCTATGACTTGCATTTGAAAAATCAATTATGAACTACAACAACAGACCTAAGAAGTTGAATAAATAAAATATAATGATTTCCTTCCTCCTGGGGATGATGTGAGACTAAATGAAAAAACATGTATTAAGTGCTCTTTGAAAATGTAGTATAAACACATGATATTAACAGTCATCATTATTTATCCTACGTTTTTTGGCTCATTAATTTATATCTGGATTGCAAAAGATTAATATATCATTTTTAATTTAAAAAACATGTAAAATAATGAAATGATGATCTTTTAATGAATTAGATGTAAATCCATAAAGGAAAATGTTGATTTCAAACGTGTAAAATGATTTTTAAAATTTGGTTTCGTGTTGAAATCCTTTCTAGAAGATGTTATACCAAAACACATCAGGAGAGGGCAGTAATGCTTCACGCTTCAATTCAAACATTCTGTTTCTTCCACTGGACAGGACAGGAATAGACAGTCATTTCAATTTTTCATTGCAAATCAAAGCATAATTATAAGCTAATGTCCTACTCCTCCACCAGCCTTAAAGGTCATGGGTGTATGTTCTATAAATGAAAAGAAATTGTTAGTTCTAATTGCTTGTAAAATTAGTATTGTATGCTCTGGAAGTGCTTGTTTCTCCTCGGTTTTACCCTTCATCTTTGAATTGAATGAGATATCACAGGTGATACAAGGAGTAGCTATCAATATCCTTCATGGAGTAAATTCTATACATTGTAGTTTAACTCAAATATTTATCATCCTCATAATTTAAATCACTTTGAATTAAATTATTGTGTTTTGTCTGAGTTTCTCACCAAAGACACTTAAATTTGCTTAAATGAAATGAAATGAATAAAAGCAACAGATTTAGCTTTTTGTAAGCCAGGTACTTTTTCTTTTTTTACAGTTTAATGTATCCAAAAGAACCCAAAATAGTTAATGTGGCCTAGGCTCTCACCTGGCTGAATGGTTGAATTATGAGTTTGAATCATGCTATCTTAGAATCTTAAAAATGGGGCACACTTGATTTGGACACAGATATATTTGGAGGAGGAGGGTATACTGCTGTTGGAAGAATAAGACTCTTGTGACTTGTAGAAGCAGGAGAGACCAAGGCAAAATTCTCAAGTAAGCAACGCATTTGGGGTTCTCTGATCTGTTTGGGTACCGACGCCCCAACTCAAATAAAATTTAGCAGAACCAGGAACAGCAAGCGGAAACTATAATAAGGCAGATTTCAGGTTAACTCGGACAAGAGCTTTGTAACAATCAGAACCAATAAGTGGAATAAAGTTTCCATGTGAAATGAATTTGACCTGCATTTCAAACGGGGCTCGGACAGTAGTGATTAAAGACTGAGGTATCTAATGAAGTTCAACTAGGTAGTCTCTGAGTCATTCTGCAAACCCAGAATGTTGTGAAGTGAACACACCTTGATGAATACTTGCGAGGCACGAAGCAGAGTCTCTGTGGACTCCTGGTGCCTTCATCACGCCCCCAATCTACTGTGGTGCCATTCTGGAGCCTGTCTTTGAAGAGGCCGTCACTGGGCTTTCCTTTTTCTTCTGAACTATAACTTACTCACACTTCTGAGCACTGCTGGTTTTTGAATTTCACAGGTAGGTACAAGCTATAACAAAGAAAGCTCTGGAATGAATGAATCCTTATCCCACTTTCCCAGGTGACTGTGGGTGGGTCAGTGGCTGCTGAGCGGCAAGGTGAAGTCCGCCATGCAGTGCCCCACCTAAGTTCACAACCCATTTTCAAACATCCTGTTGTTTCCCAGATAGTCAGTCCCCTTTCCCCTGAAATGTGCAAACCTGTATTCTCGTTATATATAAGCCCCTTTTTGATTGCAGCTGACTCTGTTTTGAGGCACGAGGCTGAGTTTCTCTACCTTTCATTGTGTCTGCCCCTTGGGCAGGGTTTGTTTCCCAAAGTTACTTCTCTTTGTCGGTCAGCACCTGTGTGGTCTTCCAGCACGTGGCCCCACTGCCACGGAGGGACTTCAGCAGCTCTCCTGAGTCCCAGGCCCACTGCTTCAGGGTGCAGGACGGATGCCCTGAAGTGCCTGCCAGATGCCCACTGGAGAGACCCCAGTGGGTATTTAATAGGCTCCACATATCGAGCGCTTGATATGGACCAGGTGTCCTGGTCAGGCTTTAAATGAGCTATTTCACTTAATATTCACAACAAATTCTCTTAAGTTATGCACTAGAATTAATCAGTAGTAAACATCAGGAGCCCTAACCAATAATACTGACCTGGGAACTAAGCCTGCAACATCCCATACCAATTTGGTTGAAACACAAGTGGAAAACAAATAATAATGTGTTTATCAACCAAAAATTTAATGGCTTGTACATTAGGCTTAATTTGCTTAACTTAGTAAAAATGTTGACGCAGACATAAAAAAGTTACCAGAGCCAGAACTGATCTAAATCAATATTTAAATTGATTCTAGTTCCCTGTAGTTCACAAAAGCAAAAACATAACGTTTTTCTCTTACTCACTATTGTCAATCTGTAGTTATACAAAACACTTGCAACTGAGAAACGACACTTTCCTTGTTTAGAAAGTGAATAAAAATATTACCCACCTCAAAGGACTAGTTTACAAAACATATAGGATTGTGGCAGCACCTAGCTCACGGTAATGTTCAATAGGTGTCAACTGTTGTCAGGATTAGCGCCATCGTCACCGTCTCGTTCCCGGGGGCACGCATTTGTGCTTCTTCATTCACTGCTGTGTCTTTAGGCCTATCGCGGTGCCCGGCACATCATATACACTCAGGAAACAGCTGTTGGATAGTGTCCAGAGCAACGGCAAGGAGTTTGGGCGCCGGCATCAGACTGTTCACAGGGCAGAGCGACCACCTCGTGTGTGACCTGAACCGAGTTATTATTCAACTTCCTTTTACCTTCGTTTCTTCATTTGGAAATGAAGATACTGATAATACTGATCTCAGGGTTACTGTGAGGATTGAGAAAATGCTTATAAAATATTTAGGAATGCCCTTGGGATATGGTAAGTGATAAATAATTATTAACTACTATCATTATATCATCTCTATAGTTTGCAAAAATAAAAATTTGGGATAAAAACATCAGTCCTTCCAATATATTCAGGGCTACCTCGCTGTGTGAGCTGTTACAATGAGAAAATTAAGTTTCCAAGGTTTATGTGACTTTTCCAAGGTAAATTTACAAAGCTCTCTAAGGAACAATCTGGGTTTCAAAACAGTTTGTCTGAGTCTCCCAACCACAGTCTTCAGCACTGGGCTGCATTATACTTGGTCCTATGTAGGTTGTTTTAAAATAAATACAGCTCACTCATACAATTGGTTAATAATGTAAGTGGTAGTTGGTATGAATTAGTATGAAAAAAAATGTATTGTGTATATATTTACACGACAGCATCCTCTAATCCTATTTTAACTTGAAAGCAGCCATTTAGCATTTTGTCTGCATTTGGACCAAACAACCAGTCTGCTTGTCTGAGGCATTCTTAGACCAACAATATATATGCGCAGTCCTAAAAATCTAACTGAATACGTACTGGGGTAGCCAACATAGGAAGTAGGCGAAACCAAGCTGGACCTCCATTGTGTAAGTGCTTAATGTGAAAAATAGTTTCAGGAAAAGGGGCAAGTTCGAAATTCAGCAGAGAGAGAGAGAGAGAAGGATGCAGGCTCCAATTGACGCAGCATGGAAATTCCCGAGCTTCAGGAGGGGTTGCTCCCACCAGGCTGTGGCCAACATTGTAGATTTTGCCCTTGTAAAGTCTTTGACTGCTCATCTAGTCCTATGTTTTAGGCCAGACCTTCTCTTTATTACAGGACTTACCCTGTTATACTCTCCTGGGCCAAGAGAAAGCCCTCGTGACCTTTCTCTGCCCGATCCACTCCCACGCCATTTTGGTTTCCAGCAGACTGGAAACCCAGTCATCTGACCTGACTGGCAATTTCAGATTTGGCCAATTTTCGTATTTTGGGAGGTATAACAAGATGGTCCTTAGCACCCTTTTGTTGTTTTCAATAGACTGTTTACCTTTGAAGCTTTCCTATCGCTTTCAGAGCAAGGACACAGGAAAACCCTGGGCCCAGGCATTAATTCTTCTAAGGAAAGGATGGTCAACGTAACATTTTTTAAAGATCATGTACCTGAAATCCCTTAATAATCTACAGTCCATAAAATAATTTCTTAATTAGCATAAGTTTCTTTCTTCCCGTCAGCTTTATGGTCATACTTGGGGTGGAGTGGGGGAGATGAGGAAGCCAGCAGGTGTCACCTATACCTAAACTCCAAAACATTTTATTAACTTGTTCTTACTCTACGTCTGGGGTTGTGCACACACAGATGCGATACAGTTGCCTGTGTGGGGACAAAGGTCCGTATCATGGCTCGTAACAACATACTGTTAAGAGGAATATGTGATTAATGTTTAATTTTGGAAAGAGCAAAAAGAAAGTTTTCTTATTAACTAGGCTGAAACAAATTCAAATACATTTTGAAGTATTAATAATTACTGATATTAAAGTATATTCATCTGTTGACAACTTTGCTACATATTTTTTTCTGATCTTTTGAATGCAAATGTAACCAGTACTTAGACTTTAGCTCCAAATGGTAAATCAACAACTATAATTTCTTAGAGAATTTTGGATGTTTTTGTCTATCACTGACTCATTACAAATATTTTGGAAACTTTGCACCATTCCCACCTTCATGTCAACATATAAAAGCTCAGATTTATTGATCCCTAAAGGGGAATTAAATTTTACAGTATAAGAAAATTAATATAAAATCTTTTTATTTAAAATTAAGTTGGAAGCATGTATGATCTTACCAGGAAAATTTATGGTCTTATCAGTAACATTTAAAATGTCATTTTGTATGTATCCCCTGAACACTTCCAAATTTTCTAATTAATTTTTTAAGGTACTACAAAGACCTATAGTAATTATTTGACGAAGATGTTTATGAACAGAATGGCTGCATTCAATAATGCTGTTTTTTTTCCAGCCTTTTCTGTCTCACACATTCCTTTATCAAACTGTCACCGACCATAAAACAGAGGGAAGACTTATGGGAACTAACATGTATTGTCTTTTATTTGTCACTCCGCTGAGCATTTGTGTTTGTTAATTCTTAAACAGCCCCACGAAGTAAGGGTTATCATTATCTCCCATTTAAATGCGTGAGAATTGAAGAAAAAGCTATTAAACATTAGCTCGTAAGTGGCAGATGTTAGCCTTTTAGCCCAGAACCTTCACCTCTGTACTTTTATAAGGATTTTGCTAAGACGCTAGAAATGTAGAAATCAAAGAAATGTTCCGCCATGGAGGAAAAACTTAAAAGACAACATAAAGACAAAGAAAAAAAAACAAAGTATAATATAAGAGTAAATACTTTTATTTACTAAGTGTTATGAGGGACGAGAGACTCACAAAATTGAGTAGCTATTGCATGGTACTCAGTGTATTGGCACATTGCATTTATTATTTTATCTAACGATCAAATTTAATGTCTAAGGAAGTTATTATTATCCCATTCTAGACATGCAAAAGAAAAAAAAATGTGCCTTAGCAGCAGTGACAGGGTTGGCCAAACAGAAATTGGAGAGAGGATTTCCGGCCAGTGGAACGAGGGCACAAGTGATATTTGCCACTTCTGGGGCTGGCCCCTGCAGGCTCCCACCTGCTCTTTCTCCCTTCCTCCACCTGCCAGCTGGAAGCAGAGCATCCCAGGGCAGACTCAAATCCATGGGTCATGGGAGAGCCACCACGTGGAGGAAGCCTGGGTCTCTGAATAATAATAGCACAAAGGGACAGATAATTCCACATTGCGCTAATCCACTGAGAGTTAGAGATTGTTAGAGCAGCCAGTTTGCCCTAAATACATGGATGTCAGTTGGATGTCAGAGAGTGAGAGAGTATGTGTTTGGAAGATGACTCTGAGGTGTCTAGCTATGTGGCATGAACTGACACTTTTGACAAATTATGGGGAGGGAAACGTGAAAGTTCTAATCTTCCAATTTCAGTGGCAAACATGAGCTTATGCCATTTTGGAATTACTTGCCAATTCTTGTTGAAACAATTGCTAACGGGCCCATAAAATCCTATGAACAGATCAAACAGAACCTTCGGTATTCTTGTAGAACACCAGCTCTCAAATTTAGTGTGTAGAATAATCACCTAGGGAAAAATTCAGATTCTAATTCACAAAGTTCAAGGCCTGGGATTTTTCACTTCTAACAATCCTCCATGTGATTCTCACACAGATGTTCAAGGGCCAACCTATCGTGAGAAAAACTACCTAAGCTGTAATGTACTGATGTACCCCAATGTTATGGGACGAAAGACGAGAGACTGTGAAAGAATGTGGTGTGACATGCATTATAGAGGACTGTGTGGGCAGAATCCATGGAAATGACATAATGGACATAGTCCTAAGAGGATTTCACATCAATGGCAATGTTGGAAACAATGCCTAATTCATCTTTGTTTCTCCTTACGCCTCGTGGCATTACAACACACCAAGGAAGCTGAAAGTTCAACAGTTAATACTTATTTGCTTCTCCCATCCATATATTCCTTATTTTATTAATATGTTGTATGAATCATTATGATGTAGTCAATTTCAATGGTGCTGCATACAAATCACCTATTAGAATTTATTTATTTCTGATATCAAGATTCCCTTATGAGAGATGGAAATTATCTTTAATAAGTATGAGTTATCTTTTGGTGTGTGTCACTGCAAATTGACCACGAGAAAACAAAATATAAATTAATTTATTTGCTCTTTATCATTCATGAACTTATTCAAATGAAGATGATGGCATTTTTGTCCTGATAAGCTCACTATTGTGTATTTCTTGCCTCTCTGCCTTTAAGGTGATAGGATGGAACAGGTTCCATTATGCTCCATCTCGGCTTAATCCCTTGCTGTTACGAGAAGTGGAAAATGCAATTAAATGTACTTCTGAAACCTTCCCCCAGAGTGCTGTTTACAATATTGCCTGCATTAAACAGGCTGAGCACGATGATGCAGCCACTTCTCTTTGCATCTGGTGGCTTTATGAAGCTTTGGGAAACCCGTTTGTAAATTAAAGTGTTCAATCAGCAGCTCTAAGAATAAATCTCAGTTTGTTACAAAAAATATAGTTTAAATAAACACTCTTGTGAGTTTTATTTGGAGTGGGGTTCAGACTGGGAGGGCTAGCAGGAGATTCCATGGGGGCTACATTGGAGCTCCATTTTGCTCAAAAAAAAAAAAAAAAAGGCAGTGAAATTTTTATACTAACAGTGCTTAAAATTACCTTAAAATAGGATTCTAAGCCAAGCAGGATTTTCCTCCCTCACTATAAATGTTAATCCGTTATTTAGATAAACAGAAACCACCATGAAAGCTGCCCATTTTTAAACTGAAGGATATTGCTTTCTTGTCTGACCATGTGACCCATTTGCTTCTCTCCTAGGGAAGAGTGTTAAGTAAGGTGACGAGGTGACAAGGCGCCAAAACAAGAGGGAATGTCCTTGAATCCCACCTCAGACTCCTTGGGTGGCTGTAATTAGGGCAGCTAGCCTCTCAGTGCTGCAATTCTTTATCTAAATAGGTGTCATCAATTGAAGAGGTATTAGACACATTTTCTACTTGAAGTATCCTTGCTCTGTCTTTAATTGGATATGCGTTTGATGTGGTAGACATATGGAGAAAACATTTCTTCCTATTTCCGCAAGCCCAGAATGGGGATGGTCAATTTCCATATCACTACTTCCTTCTGAAGATCTTATTTCTCTCTCCATAGAACTGTTTTCTCTTTCCATCAAGTCATCACAACATTCTCAGGCATCCACCATGGGCCAGACTCGTTCTGGGAGTCAAATCTCCTGACCTTGGGGATCATTCATTCTCTTCTTCCCATGCCCTTTCTTCTCTTCTTTTCTTTCATTTTCAGTGTTAACAGTATCTGCCTTTATGGCCGGGTGCTCTGGCTCACGCCTGTTATCCCAGCACTCTGGGAGGCCGAGGCTGGAGGATTTTGAGCTCGTGTTTGAGCTCAAGAGTTTGAGACCAGCCTGAGCAAGAGCAAGACCCCATCTCTACTAAAAAATACAAAAATCAGCCAGGTGTAGTAGCACGTGCCTATAGTCCCAGCACTCAGGAGGCTGAGGCAGGAGGATAGCTTGAGCCCAGAAGTCTGGGGTTGCAGTGAGCTATGATGATGCCACCGCACTCTACTTGGGGCAACAGAACAAGACTCTGTCTTTTTTGTCTCATACAAAAAGAAAAATCTGCTCTTTAATGCAGAATAAGAAAGAGATGCGTCCCTGCCATGCACTGCTCACCCTAATGGAAGTAGTTTTAGAGTGCTGACTTTTCGCCCCTCCATATGTGTCTGCGCTCCATCCCCACTCTCCCTCTGCCTCGCCAGCCTTCCTGGCCATGGCTCTTCTGTAAGTGTGTTAAGTAAACACAAGATGACTTGCAGTCCTCTTCAGTAGCAGCAACAAATGTGTTGAGAGCCTGATGGAAGTCAAGCACAGTGATAAGTGCTCGAGATCAAAAGACATCATAGAAGGATATCAGTCCATGTCGTCCCCAGTCCCTGTGATCTGTACACATTCTCAGCCTCAACAAAGAGGTTCAGCCTGACTGATGCACAAGCCAAACTGACCAAAGCAACCTGAATGTCAGTCTTCTCAGACTCACCAGGCCATGGGTTGTACCCATCCCATGAGGATTAGAAACCCATGTGCTCACAAAATTACAGGATTCCCTTCCCCCTCACCACATCCACCAGTCTTTATAACCTGACTTCTGGCTCTATTTTTCAATTTGGCTTTCTTTTTCCTTGTTGGGATCAATGCCTCAACATGACTTTAAGCCCCTGAGCCAGTGCCCTACACTCACACCTATGTCTTATCAGTTCCACCTTTTATGAATGACTTTGAACCTTGAATGAGGAGCTAAATGCCCTCCTGTGTCCCACCTAACACTGTGCATTTCTCACAAGCAGTGTATCTGTTGGTGCACCTCTCAACCAAACAGGAACTACACACAGTAACACTTGCCAGAAGGAAACTTGAGCAGACTTCTGGTCAACCTCTTCAAGGGTGTCTTCTCCTGCTTGGTCTCACACTTTCCATCCCATTCTTTTAGGCCTGGCTTTTATTTCTCCTCCCTGACACCAGTGCTAGCTTCCTAGTTCACAGCATGCACCACAACTCATTTCACCGCAATCATAATAGCAGAGCTCCAACCCCAGAGAAGGGGTAGGCTTATAATATAGTTAGAAAGACTTATATTATGTAAATAAATAATATGAATCCGTGTATAAATTAAATATGAGTTGGGTATGTTTATAGTAATACTATAAACCATAAATCTCACAAAAAGGGAAATAGAATACATAAGAAATTAGGAAACTAGTAAAAGATCTGTAGAGGAAGAGGTTTTGAGGCAGCCTATATAGAATAAAAAGTAGAGAGGCAGGTAGTATGCAGGAATAAAGACTAAAATTGAAATGCAAAAGTGGGAAGTGGAAATGTTTTGCAGAACTATAGGGTTCCTTTAAGATGGTGATAGGAAATCTTTAGAGAATTTCCAGAGGTCAGACAGAAAAAAGGTATATATGAAAGGTTAAATAGTAAAGAGTTGTGAACTGACAGCCAAGAGATTTGGATTATAATTTCAGTTTTGCCATGGCCAGAATATATGATTTTAGACAAATTATTTATCCCACTTACACAAGTAACTTAGATTGGTTCCTTTACGTGTTAGGCATGTTGAAGCATGTGTAGACTGGTGATAGCTAAACCATTTAGAGAGCGAATATTATATAATATAATTATATAATAAGGTGAGACTGCGATTTATTCTAATGAATGACTTCTTAAGTCTTCTGAAGAAAAGATGATTTTGCGAAGTTAGGAAAATTAGTAAGGAGTGCATTGCCCAATAAATAAGAAGGCAAAAGTGTAAAAGTAGGGAAATGATTTGACTTTTATAATTATGATGTGGGCTAATGTGATGAATATTAGAAAATGGAAGAATGGAATGTGAGAGACCTTAAAAAGGAACACTTTACAGAATGTTTTTGTGATTAGAAATGAAAGAGGTGAAATATGAAATGCTCAGGATGACTTATATAGTTTCTAACCTGAGTGATAGTAAGAACGATAGTGTCATCATTCAAAATAAAGAACTTTGGAATAGGAAAGGCAAACTTTTTCTGTAAAAGGACAGGTAGTAAAAATTTTATATGGCCATTTCATCCCTTTTGGCACTATTTAATTCTGCTATTATAATACAAAAGTAGCCATAGACCCCCAGCACCACAGCCATTCTCAGCACCGGCACCTTGGAGCCCAGTGCCACAGCAGCTGCTTATCAGCCATGTCAGACCTGATGCCAAGAGGGATTTTCTCAGCTAAATGTCATCATTGTGGGGAAAACAAGATTAGGAAGACCCCAAAAGCCATTGCCACCTGGGACATTAATGACCTATACCACCACTGCCACAAATATCTATAGCCTAGGCCACTGAGGTGCTGAGAGTTATTGCTGACCTTTAATGTAGCTACACAGAGGGTGTACCACTGCATCTACTCAGAAACAGAGCCACAGCACCTTTCCCAACTGGCATACCATGTCTCATCTGCAGTTGAATGTCTTTCTCTATGAAAGCCACTCTAGAAAATTTGGAAGATGTAATCATTCCACCAAATGCACACGTGTCAATGCAGAGACACAAGGAACATGGAAAAGCCAAAAAAAAAAAAAAATGACGCCAGCAAAGAAATATAATTACTCCATAGTAACAGACTCCAAAGAAAAAGAAATCTATAAATTGCTGGAAAAGAAATTTAAAATAATGATCTTAAGTAAACTAAGTGAGATACAAGAGAATATAGAAACATAACTCAACAAAATCAGGAAAACCATTCATGATCTGAATGAGAAATTTAACAAAAATATAGATATCATAATAAAGAACCAAACAGGAATCTTGGAGCTAAAGAATTCAATAACTGAAATAAAAAATACAACAGAGAGCTTCAATAGCAGACAAGAAAGGATCTCTGAACTTGAACATAGGTTGTTGGAAATTACTCAGAGAGAATAAAAAGAAATAAGAAGGAAAACAGAGAAGACAGCCTACAGGAACTATGGGACACTATTAAGCAAACAAATGTTTGGTTTATGTGGGTTGCAGGAAAAGAGACAAAGATAGGGACAGAAAGTATGCTTAATGAAATAATTACTGAAAACTTCCCAAGTCTTGGAAGAGACATCGACATCCAGATATATGAAGCTCAAATATTCTCAAGCAGATTCAACCCAAAGAGGTCCTCACCAAGGCATATTATAATTAAGCTGTCAAAGACAAAGAAAAAAATTTTAAAAGCAGCAAAAGTATCAAGTCACATAAGAAAATCCCATTAGACTATCAGCAAATTTCTCCATAGAAACCCCGTAAGCCAGGAGAGAAGGGAATTTAATTCTTAAAGTGCTAAAAGAAAAAAATAATTGTCAGCCAAAAATACTACACCCAGCAAGGCTGTCCTTCATAAATGAAGGAAACATAAAGTCTTTCTCAGATAAGCAAAAGCTGAAGGAATTCATGACCATTATAAGAAATGCTTAAGAATGTTCTTCAAGTAGAAACAAAAGGTTGCCAATTACTAACATGAAAACATATGAAAATATAAAATTCACTGGCAGTGGTAAATATATAGTCAAATTCAGAATATCCTCTGATGAATTTGTGCAAGGTCAATTGAAAATCTTCCAGAAAGGATTCACCATTCCAGATGCCATTAAGAACATTTGTGATTCATGGAAGGAGGTCAAATTATCAACATGAACAGGGGTTGGAGGAAGCTGATTCCAATCCTCATGAATGACTTTGAAGGGTTCAAAACTTCAATGGAGGAAGTAACTACAGATGTGGTAAAAATAAATCAAGAGAACTAGAATTAAACGTGAAGCCTGAAGATGCAACTGAATTGCTAGACTCTCATGATTTAACCTAAATTGATGAGACGTTGCTTATGGATGAGAAAAAAAAGTGGCTTTTTAAGAGGGAATTGACTCCTGGTGAAGATGCTATAAACATTGTTGAAATGACATTTAGAATATTCCATAAACTTAGTAGATAAAGCAGTGGCGGGGTCTGAGAGGATTGACTCCAATTTTGAAAGTTCTATTGTGTATAAAATGCTATCAAACAGAATCATATTCTACAGAGAGACGTTTCCTGAAAGAAAATCAACCTGTGTGGCAAACTTCGCTGTTATCTTATTTTAAGAAATTTCCCCAGCCACCCTAACTTCCAGCAACCACCACTCTGATCAGTCAGCAGCCATCAGCCCTGAGGTGAAAATATTCCAACTCACTGAAAGCTTAGGTGAGCATTAGAACTTTCTAGCAAGAAAGTATTTTTATTTAAGATACGCACATTTTTTTTTTTTTTTTTTTTGATACAGAGTCTTGCTCTGTTGCCCGGGCTAGAGTGCCATGGCATCAGCCTAGCTCATGGCAACCTCAAACTCCTGGGCTCAAGCGATCCTCCTGCCTCAGCCTCCCAAGTAGCTGGGACTATAGGCATGTGCCACCATGCCTGGCTAATTTTTTTATATATATATTTTTAGTTGTCCAGATCATTTCTTGCTATTTTTTTGGTAGAGATGGAGTACCATTCTTGCTCAGGCTGGTCTGGAACTCCTGACCTTGAGCAATCCACCCGCCTCGGCCTCCCAGAGTGCTAGGATTACAGGCGTGAGCCACCATGCGTGGCCAAGATACACACATTTTTAATACACAATACTATTGCACACTCAATAGAGTACTGTATTGTGTGGTCACAACTTTTATGTACATTGAGAAACCAAAAAAATTGTGTGACTTGCTTTATTGTGTTGGTCTGGAATCAAATGAGCAATATCTCCAAGGTTTGCCTGTATTGTTTGTGACCACAGCGTTATAAAACTAGCAATCAATAACAGGAGGACTGAATCCACAATAAGGTATCATTGTATCATCTCACCCCAGTTAGGACAGTTATTATCAAAAATACTACAAATAGCAAATGCTGGTGAGGATGTGGAGAATAGAAAAAGGATGTTTGTGGGAATGTAAACTAGCACAACCACTGTGGAGAACAGATGGAGTTTCCTTGAAAAGCTACAAACAGGACCATGGTATGACCCAGCAATCTCATTGCTGGGAATTTATCCAAAGGAAAGCAAATCTGCACCCCCATGTTTACTTCAGCACTATTCACAATAGCCAAGACATGGAGTCAACCTAGTTGTCCAAAGCAGGTAAAAGGATTAAGAAAATGTAGTATATTGACACAGTGACACACTATTTGGCCATAGAAAGAATGAAATCCCATCATTCGTGACAACATGGATGGAACTGGAAGACATATGTTAAGTGAAATATGCCAGGAACAGAAAGTTAAACACTGTGTGTTCTCACTCATATGTGGAAGCTAATAAAAGGTGAATTCCTAGAAGCAAAAAAGTAGAACAGAGGATACTAGAGTCTGGGAAGGGTAGGTGAAATTGGGAAATAGGGAGAGATGTTAAGGGACACAAAATTACAAATAGATAGGAGGAATACGTTCTAGTGTTCTATACCACTCCAGGATGACTATACTTAACGATAATATATTATATCATTTCGAATAGCTATAAAGAGGATATTGAATGCTCCCAATACAAAGAAATGATAAATGTTTAAAATGATGGATATTAGAATGACACTGATCTGATTACTATATTAAACACTATACTCTGAACTGATCACTATATATATATGTATCAAAACATCACTATGTATCCCATAAATATGTAAAATTATTATATGTCAATTAAAAAATAAAAATAAAAATAAACAACAACAAAAATAACAGGAGACACTTCAGAAACTATAATAATACATGGGAATTAAAAAACACATTCCTGGACAACAAATGGGTCAATAAACAAATTAAAAGTGAAATCAAAAAATTTCCAGAGATAAATGAAAATGGAAACAGAATACATGCAATCCTACAGGATACAGAAAAAGCAGTACTCAGGGGGAAGTTAAAAGCAATAAAAGCCTACATCAAAAAATTAGAAAGATCTTGAACAATCTAACACTGCACCTCAAGGAACTAGAAAAACAAGAACAAACTAATCCCAAAATTAGTGGAAGGAAAGAATAGAGATTAGAACAAAAATAAATGAGAAACTAAAATAATACAAAAGATGAACAGGCCGGGTGCGGTGGCTCATGCCTGTAATCCTAGTATTCTGGGAGGTCGAGGCAGGTGGATTGTTCGAGCTCAGGAGTTCAAGACCAGCCTGAGCAAGAGCGAGATCCCATCTCTACTAAAAAAAAATAGAAAGAAATTAGCTGGACAACTAAAAATATATAGAAAAATTAGCTGGGCATGGTGACGCATGCCTATAGTCCTAGCTACTCGGGAGGCTGAAGCAGCAGGATTGCTTGAGCCCAGGAGTTTGAGGTTGCTGTGAGCTAGGCTAACACCACGGCACTCATTCTAGCCAGGGCAACAGAGTGAGACTCTGTCTCAAAAAAAAAAAAAAAAAAAGAACAAATCAAAGAGTTGGTTTTCAAATAAACAAAATTAAAAAATCTTTAACCAAATTAATAAAAAAGAGAGAAGATTCAAATAAATAAAATTGGAGATGAAAAAGGAGTAATTACAATACCGCAGTAGTACGAAGGATCATAAGAGACTATTATGAATAACTATAAGGAAACAAATTGGGAAACCTAGAAGAAATGGATAAATTCCTGGACACACACAGCCTACCAAAATTGAATCTTGAAGAAATAAAAAATTTGATCAGCCCAGTAGTGACTAATGAGATTGAATCAGTAATAAAAAGTCACCAAAGGAAAGCTCGGGACCTGACAGCTTCATTGCTGAATTCTATCAAACATTTAAAGAACTAATACCAATTTTTCTCAAACTGTTCCAGAAAATTAAAAAGGAGGGAATTCTTCAAAACTCATTCTGTGAGGCCAGAATTATCCTGATATCAAAACCAGACAAAAACACAACTGTAAAAGAAAGCTACAGAACAATATCCCTGATGAACATAGATGCAAAATTCCTCAACAAAATGCTATTAATAGCAGCACATTAAAAAACCATTCACTGTGCTCAAGTAGGATTCATCCCAGGGATGCAAGGATAGTTCAACATATGCAAATCAGTAAATGCGATTCATCACATTGACAGAATTTAAGGGCAAAAAACATATGATCATTTCAATACATGCAGAAAAAGAATTTGACAAATTCGGCATCACTTCATGACATAAACTCCACAAATTAGGCAGAGAAGCTACGTACCTCAATACAATCAAAGCTATATAAGACAGTTGGCATTATACTGAACAGAGAGAAGTGGAGAGCTTTTTCTCTAAAATCTGGAACAAGACAAGGATGCCTACTTTTTCCATTCCTATTCAGCACAATACTGGAAGTCCTAGCCAGAGCATCAGATAAGAGAAAGAAATAAAATATATACAAACAGGAAAGGAAGAGGTCAAACAATCTCTGTTTATACACATGATTTTATATATAACAAACCCTGAAGACTCTGCCAAAAAACTGCTATAACTAATAAATGAATTTAGTAAAGCTTCGGGATACAAAATCAACATACAAAAATCAGTACTATCAGGAAAATGTATGCTATCTGAAAAAGAAATCAAGAAAACTATTCCATTTAAAATAGCTACAAAAAAAAATAAGATACCTAGAAGTAAATTTAACCAAGGAGGCGAAAAATCTCTGCACTGAAAACTATAAAACACTGATGAAAGAAATTGAATAGTCCACCAATAAATGAATTATGCCATGTATTCATGGAGTAGAAGAATTAGTATTATTAAAATGCCCATACTACCCAAAGTGGTCTACAGATTCAAAGCAATCCCTATCCAAGTACCAATGACATTCTTCACAAAAAGAGAAAAAGTCCTAAAATTTGCATGCAACCACAAAACACCCCAAATAGTCAAAGCAATAAAGCAGTCTTGAGCAATATAAACAAAGCAAGAGGCATCATACTATCAGACTTCAAAATATACTACAAAGTTATTGTAACCACAACAGCGTGATACTGACATAAAAACAGACACATAGACAAATGGAACAGAATAGAGAGCCCAGAAATAAATCCACATATTTACAGCCAAATGATTTTTTTTTTTTTAAGTACCGAGTCTCATTCTGTTGCCTAGGGGGTGTGCAGTGGCACGAGCACAACTCACTGCAACCTTCAAGTACCAGGCTTAGGGGATCATCTTGGCTCAGCCTCCAGAGTAGCTAGGACTACAGGTGCACACCACCACACCTGGATAATTTTTTTTTAATTTATTTTTTGTAAAGATGGGTTCTTGCCTTGTTGCCCAGACTGGTCTCGAACTCCTGGCCTCAAGTGATCCTCCCACCTTGGCCTCCCAAAGTGCTAGGATTACAAGCAGGAGCCACCATGCCTGGCCTAGCCAAATGATTTTTGACCAAGGGGCCAACAGCACACATTGGGGCAAGGACAATTTTTTCAATAAATGTTGCTGGGAAAATTGGATAGCCATATGCCAAAGAATGAAAGCAGACACCCCCCATCTCTTACCACATACAAAAATAAATTCAAAGTTGATTAAAAATTTAAATGTAAGACCTGAAACTATGAAACTACTAGGATAAAACATAAGGAAACACTTAACAACATTGATTTGTGCAAGGATTTTTTGGATAAGACCTGAAAAGCACAGGCAACAAAAGCAAAACACACAAATGGGATTACATCAAACTAAGAAGCTTTAGCAAAGGAAACAATCAACAGAGGGAAGAGCCTACAGCCTACAGAATGGGAGAAAACATTGCAAACTATACATCTGACAAGGTGTTAATATCCAGAATATATAAGGAACTCCAACAATTCAATGGCAAAAAAAAAAAAAAAACAAATAATCCAATTTAAAAATGATCAAAAAATCTGAACAGACATTTCTCAAAAGAAATACAAATAGGCAACAGGTATATGTAAAAATGTTCAACATCACTAATCATCAGGGGAATGCAAATCAAAATCACAATAAGATATCACCTCACTCCAGTTAGAATAGCTATTATCAAAAAGACAAAAGATAAATGTTGGCCAGGGTGTGGAGAAAAGGGAAATCTTGTGCACTGCTGGTGGGAATGCAAGTTAGTACAGCCATTATGGGAAACAGTATGGAGTTGCCTCAAAAAATTAAAAATAGAACTACCATATGATCTGGCAATCCCACTACTGGGTATATAGCCAAAGGAAATGAAATTAGGGTGTCTAAAAGACATTTGCACTCCCATGTTCATGGCAGCAGTATTAACAGTAGCCAAGATGAGGAATCATCCTAAGTGTCCATCAATGGATGAAAAGATAAAGAAAATGTCATATACACAAAATGGAATACTATTTGGTTATTTAAAAGCAGGCGATTCTGTCATTTCTGATGACATGGATAAACCTAAAAGACATTATGTTAAGTGAAATAAGCCAGCCACAAAAAACAAATATACCATGATCTTACTTATATGAGGAATTTTAAAAGTTGAACTTAACAGAAGTAGAGTGTAGAATGGTGGTCACAGGCGGTTAGGGCGGTGCATCTAAAGCAGAGGTGAACAGGGCGATGTTTGTCATAGGGTACTAAATTTGAGTTAGGAGAAAAAATTCAAGAGATCTATTGTACAACCTGGTGACTATATTGAATACCAACATACAGTCATGGGTCACTTAATGACAGGGATACTTTCTGAGAAATGCATTTCTAAGCATTTTCATTGTTGTGCAAACACCATAGAGTATACACACACAAACCTAGATGGTATAGCCTACTACACATGTAGGCCATGTGGTCTAGCCTGTTGCTTCTAGGCTACAAACCTGTACAGCATGTTACTGTACTGAATAGTGTAGGCAATTGCAACACAACGGTAAGTATTTGTGCATCTAAACATGTCTAAACATAGAAAAAGTACAATAAAAGAATGGTATAAAAGATTTTAAAAAATGGTGCACCTATACAAGACACTTACCACAAATGGAGCTTGCAGTACTAGAAATTTCTCTGGGTAGGTCAGTGAGTGTGTGGTGAGTGAATGTGAAGGCCTAGGGTATTATTGTACACTTCTGTAGACTTTATAAACACTGCACACTTAAGCTACATTAAATTTATTTTAAAAACATTTTCTTTAATAATAAATGAAACTTAGCTACCTGTAATATTTTACTTTATAAGCTTTTTGATTTTTTTAACTTCTTGACTCATTATGACAATTAACTTAAAACACACGTTGTACAACTGTAAAAAAATATTTTTTTTTCTTTATATCCTTATTCTATAAACTTTTTTCTATTTTTTAATTTTTTTAAACTTTTTAAACTTTTTTGTTAAAAACTGAGACACAGATATACACACTAGCATAGGTTTACACAGGGCCAGGATCATCAATATCACTGTCTTCCACCTCCATATCTTGTCCAACTGGAAGGTCTTCAGGGACAATAACAGGCATGAAGCTGTCATCTCCTGTGACAACAATGCCTTCTTCCGGAATACCTTCTAAAAGACCTGCCTGA
The DNA here is from genome assembly GCA_004363605.1 of Indri indri. Classification (NCBI taxonomy): domain Eukaryota; kingdom Metazoa; phylum Chordata; class Mammalia; order Primates; family Indriidae; genus Indri; species Indri indri. The sequence continues at coordinate 43,202 of RJWJ010009264.1, forward strand.
GGCTTTTCTTGAGAAGGTGTCAGTTTTCTCAGAAATATAAACATGGTGGTTTTCTTGGTTTGTTTGTTTCTTTTTCTCCACCATAGATTTGTTTGTACAGTGTACCGTGAACATTCCTCTTTACTAATGAAAACTCCTTAAGTGTTAGACTCCATATTTTCAAATTTTTTAAGAAGCTTGTCGCAGTCTGCTAAAGCTCTGCTGAACCCTTTGCTGAATTTTCTTAGGAGTTCTTTTTTTTCATCTGCGGTTTCCTTTCCTTTTGCCTCTTCTGCAGCCAAGTGTTCCTGTTCTAGTTCTAACAATTCCTCATTAGTCAATTCCTTGGGAACCACCTGTAGGATCTCCTCAATGTTACCCTCATCGGCACCCAGGTGAGAGTTGTTTTCCATCTCAGCCACAGCCTTGTTGAGCAATGCGCTGCACTGCAATGTTTGACAGCTACAACGTCACCAGGTGATAGGAATTTTTCAGCTCCATTTTAATCTTACAGGACCACGGTCATGTATTCTGTCCATTGACGACCTGCAACATTGTTATGTGGTGCATGACTGTATGGTATTCTTGAAAAATGCCAAGAGAGTAGATTTTATGTGTTCTCACCACAAAAATGATAACTATGTGAGGTAATGCATATGTTAATTAGCTCTATTTAGCCATCCTACAATGTATGTATACATTTCATAACATTATGTTGTACCTGATAAATATAAACAATTTTATTTGTGAATTTAAAAAATAAATATAGACAAGTTTAAAAAAACATATACTAACAAGAGTTGGTGTAGATGAAAGAAATGGAATCCTCCTATGTTGCTAGCACTAATGATAAATGGTGTGGCTGGTTTGGAAAATAGTCTGGCAGTTCTTCAAAATGTTAAACATAGACCTATTGAGATTTTATTGAAATAAAAACCTACACACTTAGCCAGGTGCAGTGGCTCATGCCTATAATTCTACCACTTTGGGAGGCTGAAGCAGGAAGATCACTTGAGGCCAGGAGTTTCAGACCAGCCTGGGCAACATATCAAGACCCGATCTCTACAAAAAATGGAAAAAACAGCCAGGCATGGTGGTACACACTTGTCATCCTAGCCTCTCAGGAGGCTGAGGCAGGAGGATGATTTGAGCCCAGAAATTTGTGGTTGCAGTGAACTATGATGACACCACTGCACTCTAGCCTAGGTGACAGAGCAAGACCTTGCCTCCAAAACATTAAAGAATTAAAACAAGCAAAAAAGACTTGTACACAAATGTTCATGGCAGTATTATTCATAATAGCCAAAAAGTGCAAACAATCTGATGCCCATCAACTGATGAATGAATTGTGGTATACTCATAGAATGGAACATTATTCAGCAATGAAAAGGAATAAAGTACCGATACATGCTACAGTAGTGAGGGAGCTTGGTAACATTGTGCTAAGTGAAAAATACAGTCAAAAAAGACAACATATTGTATGATTCCATTTAGAAATGGAATTTAAACATACAGAGACATTTTTGTAGTGAAGACAGAAAACAAGCTAGAAATAACAAAAGAACACTCCCTGGTCCACAACTCTAGCTATAGTAGGTGGGCAGAAAAACAGTTTGCACATTTAAGGGAGTTAAAACCCAGCAACAATCCTAAAAATTAGTTCTGATACTACTGGCTCCTTCCTTTAAAATATTTTAATAATAATTACATTCCACTTCATTCATTCATTGATTCATTCATTCATTCACCAAATTACTCCTATCATTCATCCCACTATAAATAAAGAAAGGGTACTCAAATTTGTCTACAGGGAAAGCTTCTAAGAAGAGGAAGTGTTTCACTGGAGTTGAGCAAGTTTCATTCAGCCATGGTAAACTCAAGGAAGCTCTCCTAGGCATAGGAGCACATAGGATAAAAGCAAACTTATTTTTGAAATATCAAATAATGTGTCCAAGTGAAAAATTTTGGAAACAGCATGTAAAATGGGCACGTGAAGGTGGGGAAGAGACAGGAGTACATGACACTCACAGAGAGTCTGGGGTGGGTAGTAAAAGGCTGCACAGCCTTTGCGGAACTCAGATAGCATGTGTCATTTGATGGGATCCTCCAATTGTCTACGTGTAAGTCCTAGAAATCCCTGTGTATGCTTATATTTATTCTCATACAATTTCAAACAGGGAGGAAATCAGCATTTGCATAAGCTTAAAAGAAGATAATTATTTATTACCTTATTATGATCTGCATAGAGTGGCTGTTAGCCGTCACTCTTCTCAGCCATAAAAGATCATTAATAAGGTGAAAGACCTAGATATATAGTGAGGGGAATTTGTTCAGGGTTTTATTTCAATGATGAAGAACACAATATAAATCATTTTTAGTGATGATAAAATGTGAAGTAGCAAATCTAAGTGTCATATATCATAAGAAGGATTTTGTCAAACATCATATTTCATTTGGCTGACACAAAGCAATCCAACATCTCAGACACAGTCTCGGCCTGGCTGCATAAATTGGGTGTCACTTTTATTGCCATTTTGTTAATGAAATATAAAAATTAAATGTATTGCAATGAAACCATGAAATAAGGAGTAGTCCACATGCCTTGGGCCTCAAAGAAAACAGGGTGGAATTAATAATAATCAAATACTGAGCCAATAAAGGTGGGGGTGGGGGGAAGAAAAGGATCAAAAACCTATAAAATAAAAGGATTTCTTCCTTCAAGTTTAGTTTTTCTGGAAATCTGTACTGGGATAAGACGCAGATCATATTCCTGTGAGCCAGGATTGATAGACTGATTGATTCTTTTTAATTGGTTGATTGATTTCATGACAGCACACAGAAGGAAGAAAAAGGAGGTCAAAGCATACAGCCCTGCCCTATGACATCCACAAAGGTGCAAGCTAAATGAAACTCCAAATGGCTGTAGATGGCCAATTTCATTGAACAAGCAATTATTTATTTGTCTTCAACTCTGTGCCGTGCTCTGTGCTGGTAAGTATCCTCATTCTCATCATGACCTCATTCTATCTGTGCTCACGCTTTCAACATCATTTCCACCTGCCCCCAACCCATTCCGTACAGAACGACTGACATTAGGAAGGTGGTGGATATGGTAGACCACAGGAGAAACAGACATGACCTGGGGGGAGCCCCAGCCCAGCTGGATTTCTGGACAAGATGTATTAAATCCGAATGCTGGAGTGTCAGCGAAAGCAGTCTCTACACGGCTAAGTGATCAAAGTGGATAACTCCAGAAGATGTGCCCTTGCCCACATGAGCATCACACAGATTCTCTGAGTCAACGAGGTCACGTAAAGGGACGGGAATGTGAGCAGAACTCCAGTGGCAGGCATGTGGGCCAACGACAGGACTTTAAACAAGTGTCACAGGCAGACCTTCCTAATGACTAGTAAGATATGTAAGACCGAAAACAATGTTTTAAATAAATTGGATTTTGACTTAAAGAGTACAGAAATATATGTAAATAGGGGATAAGTGCATTTAATACAAGCTAAGACTTGATTTTTCTCAAGCCCTGTCAATTCTTGCGATAAAGGAGTCCGTTGTAAGCTTATCTAACTGTTGCAGGAGCGGTTAAGATCAGCTCATCAGATTCCGGCATAGAATTCTTCTTTATAAAGGTGGAGAAAATTATGCCTACTAAGAATTCCATTTCAGTACAATTTACTCTAAGCTACGTAGAGATCTGAAGTGGGAACAATATAAAGGAATGAGGAGAGCTTTAAAAATAAGAGAACTGGGTGTACTTGGGTGGGTATACCGAAGTTTTTAGCACTGACAGGATGCTTTTGCAGTAGCTGTTTTTTTTTTTTTAAACAACAAGCAAACAGATGATGCTTTCTTATTCCCTTGTATTTCAATCTTGTATTTCAACTATTATGTTACAATTTTTTCCACCACACACAAAAAAATATCTTTTATTTATATAAGGGAGCAGGACTCACAAACAACTTTGCTCGTTTTGAATGCAGTGTTCTGTGTCTGGAAAGCAAGTATCACTGGGAGAAGATTTAGTGTCTAGTGATGGGCTGGCTTCTGTGTACACTTCCACAACACTATAATTGGAAGAATCCTTGAATAATGAGACACATCCATTGTTACTCTGATCATTATGTAAACAAAAGAAAACATTCTAAAAATTATTTAAAATTTTAATCATTAAATTGATAATAAAAACCAAGGAGAGCGTAATTTTCCCATGAGTAAGAAAATCACAATTTATATATTTAAACCACTTTTCCAGCATCAATTTGTTTGCTGGAGAAATTGTAAAAGCTGAAATGGGTACCATGTCTCTCTGTTCAAAACATGGCTAGTGTTTTGTTACTTATTATATAGTTCTCAGTATTTCACAGCCATTCTGCCTGAGTATATTAGACCCTACATAAATATTTGTAATCCACTTTGTTTCTATCTTTCTGAGGGAAGATCAAAAAAGATTTTGTGATTTATGTTACCTTGACCAAGAACTAGTCAATCGTCTACCTTTAAGGGTAAACAATAATAATTTCTTCTTATCTTTCTTTTACTGCATGCCTGGAACAGTAGTATTCCAAAAGCTTTTATCAAAATGGGTTTACTGAGAAGGATTTATTACTAATGAATATTTTTCTGTCTTTTGATCACCTTACAATTTATTTTATTAATAAAAAGAACATACCAGGAATACATCACATGCTGCTTATTCAAGGGCGCCAGATCCACACCGCTATCTGCATGTGGATTTGTGTCTGTAATCAGAATCGGGAAGGTTTGCCTCATTTGTAATATATGCATTGACTCATTACCATCATTCATCTGCTCTCAAAACCAACTCCTCCGATTGGAAGTAATTTTTTTTCTAAGTTTGTAATAAACTCTGGAGTAAATTCTTTCCTCGGTTCTGTTGTGCTAAGCTGTGCTTTCGTAGAGCAGCCCGGCGCAGTGAATGCTTCCGCTGTGAATGGCTGCAGCTTTTGTTCTTTTTTATCATCTACACACAGACACCAAGGGGTCTCTTTGCTGAAGTAGGTTCCTCAAGGCGGGGGTTTTCGTTGTGATAACCTAACCATTCAAGGCCTTGCCCTTTAGATAGGCCCTTCAGACTGTTTAATGAAGTGAAGAGCTGGAAAAGGACTTTGTTCTCTCAACGCCTTTTCCACTGTTGAAAGCCACATTGTTTTACGACACACTGATAAAGCATTTTTTATAAGATTCAGCTAAAGTTAAGTGCATTTTAAGATATCTACATAATTCTTGAGAGAACAAGATAATAAAAGATGCAAGGGAAAATGCTTCGATTATTGAATTTCGAAAGCAGAGCATGTGATCGAATGTTTAAAAAGCAGCCTGCTTAATTTCTAAAAGAACCAGATTTTAATACTCACTTGAAAAAAAAAAATGCCATCATAGATTCACCAGAAATGCTTCACTTTCAAATTAAGAAAATGAAGAAGCAAAATGTGGTCTGCTTGGGGGTAAAGGATTCCCTGTCTGGAGAATAAGCTGAAACTCCAGCTCAGGAGGTGGCTCTGAGGACATCGGAGAGCACATTGGAAAGCGCTATGATCCCTGGTGAGGAAAAGTTCTGACAAGTACAAAGCGTTATTAGTATCTTGACGGTTTGAGATCCTCTTAGCTGCAATCATTTAAAAGAATGCTTCGCAATCAAAATATTACAAAATTAGCCTTTCGGAGAATTGCAAGGCAGTTATAAAGTATTTGGAATAGAGAACATTTTGAGGGAGTTATCGGAAACCGTACATTTTAACAAGAATGCAGTTGATGCATACTACGTGTCTAAGGTAGGAATAGAATACTAAATTCCACCGTCCTTAAAGTGCCCCCCAGAAAGTCAGACATTTCAGGGAATGGAGTTTATTATTTGTCCTCTCCAGGGATGACTTGTACATATCTCAGTGCACATAGGAGGTGTCTTAACAGAGGCTGGGAAAAGATAACTCCTTTTAAACACCTCTTAGGGCAGATCCAACCCTGTTTAGGAAGTTAGTTAGCAGTAGAAATTAACATAACTTATCAAATCATATTAGGTAATTTTATCACCTTGTATGACTAAGTTAACGAAGAGAGATAGGAACACTTTATTGGACCTAAGGAGACCTGGATTCATAGCCCAGGCTATTCCGTACCTACTGTGCACTTTAAGTCAAATTATTGAACCTTAATAGACTGCTTGTCATCTGCCATAAGGTGGATATTGGATGAGGCAATCACTAAAGTCACTTCTAAAGACTCCACGTTTAAAACTCAACATATCCATAATTTGGGGACATTACATTAGATTTATCAAATCCTGTGGGCAAGGTTCCCACACTAATGGGAAAGTGAAAATACTGAGGAGAGGTATGTGTTAATGTATTTTCAGGAGCTCATGACTGTTAGAATGCTCAGTTGTGAACTGAATATTAAAATATTGGGCATGAAGACTAGAAAACAAAAACTTAAAGGAAAAAAAAGATAAATATGTCCCTACTGTTTTCTAGGAGAGAGAATCCCCTCACTATGCCAGGCATCAGGCTGGGGACTGGGATAAAATAATAAATCTGACCAAACCTCCATGCTTGGTCCAGTTAGAAATGCATGAAAATAAATAGGCAATTAAAATATAGTGTGATCCAATGGAATACAATTCAGCCTTCAAAAAGAAGAAAATCTTCTAATTTGCAACAACACGGCTACTCCGGAGGACCTTATGTTAAGTGAATAAGCCAGGCACAAAATGACAACAACCTCCGATCTTACTCATGTGGAATCTAAAAAAGTTGATCTCACAGAAGTAGAAAGTGGAAGGGTGGTTGTCAGGGATTGAGGTTAAAGAAAGCTTCAGTTAGGAGAAATGAGCTCTGGAGATCTATTATACAGCATGGTGACTACTGTTAATATAGTAATAATGTATTTTATATTTAAAACTGCCAAGAGTGATTTTAAAATGTTCTCACCACAAAAAAATGGTAAGTATGTGAGACGTTGCATATGCTAATGTGCTTGATTTAATCATTCTGCAATGTATACATATATCAAAGCCTCACATTGTACCCCATAAATATATATAATTATTGCATGCCAATTTAAATAAATACAAATAAAAAATAAGATAAATACAGCGTGAACAATATTATAATAAAGGTTCCTTTCTAATATTACTTTATGTGTTTTTATGTCCACAAAACACGGCTTTATACTTGCCTAGCTAAAAGTTCATGTTACGGCTAACGTTGACATAATGTCACAAGCTTTAATAACAGCTTTCTGTATAAAAACGTGAAAACATTAACTTTTTATGTGCCACGTTGGCTCTCCCTTCCA